>JAGXCT010036058.1:0-60755 GCA_022495035.1 Philopotamus ludificatus | reverse complement strand
CAAATTATCTCCAAAAGGAAAAAAGTTATTAAGCATTTTTTACAGAGCCGTGCAAAATCGCAATATTGATAAAAAGATGCGAGTTTAGGCGTAAGTTTCGCCTGAAAACAGCGGGTGCTTGAGTGTTAAGTTTGACGTGAAGAAAGATTTAATGAAAAATGGCACCTACACTGACAATGAAACACTTCCCAGAGTTAGAGAGAATTTATTCGCCATGGGATGTGTGAAATAATTATCATAAAAGTTAGCTGGATGTACGAGAATATAAATCAGCAGTATCTAAATAGATTACTAAACTTATATTTCATAACTTAAATAGACAAAAAATATTTTATATTAAACAATCATTTAAAAATGCCTATTATCTCACATCGACTACATCATTTGTTTATTATTAATATTATTTATATATTTTATATACGCTTGTTTATTTGAGTTGGCAATAAATTATGTTCATCTTGAAAGGTCAAGGATATTAATCTCGGCGTTGTCCTAGATGTTCGCCGTTGGTTAACACGCTTCATCGTTCATCAATAATGAACCTAACCATTTTTTTTTTCATTTACAATTCAATATTTTTAATTTCGTTTGATGACCAGTTTACGTGTGGTCCACTGTCCGAGGCCGGCCAAGCCCAAAACATTTTTTCGAGAAATGGAGAAACGAAACTATGGGCGTTTAAATGACCCACTCTGCGATCGGTTCCGGTGAGATTAAGTCAATCTGATTTTTTTATTTATTCACAGTAATCGTTGAATTAATGTTTCCTGCGGCCGGTAAATACAGAAGTCATAATTCATCGGCCAGGAAACGCATTCTTCGCCTTGTAGCCGGTGTTCTTTTCAAAAAAACCATCATAAATTCCATTGCAATTGTGTTGAATGAATTCCTTTTCTAATCTATGTCACAGGTTTATAATTAAATCGCAGATAATCTATGAATAAACATTTGAAAAATCGTAATTTCTTTGCACTACAATAAAAATATAGATGTCTACAGAAGTCCAGTTGTGTGCTTCGAAGAAAAATCATAAAAAAACCCGGAGTTAAATAATTAGGAGACAGTTTGTTTTCTTGCTGTCTCTTTCTAACATATTTCGTCTCGGTCACACCACGGGGGGGGGGGCGAGCCCTTACTGCTGATTTCTTTCGAACAACTTTTGTAAAATTATCATTGTAGTTGTTTTATTTTACTTTTTTCTAATATTCTAGCAATATAATTTAAAAAAACGAAAAGTAACCCATTTATATATTGTTTTGCGATGCTACCGTTTGCTTTTTTTGTTGCATTAATATCTTATTACTAATTAATTTAAATGGCCAATACTATTAAGTCAAAGTCAAAGATTGAAGTTATAAAATATGTGTTTTCATCAACTTATGAATTCTATGCCTACTCTAATTTGAGGTTGTTGAAGTTTTTATTTTCATTACTATTTATAAAAACATGTAATATACATTTTAATGCAATTAGAAAGTTATTATACTTATTATTATAATAAAAAAATCCAGTCATTTACGTTACTAATTATTTTCTATACCAATTAATTCATATTAATTGAAAATTAAATCCTTAACCATAGTCCGTATAATATTATTAATATATTTGATTTTTTAATTTCATGCCCATATTTAAAAAGTTATGAATTTTTAAGGCTATATATTCTAAAAACTGATAAGGCTCTATCCTTAAATATATAGAAAGAAAATCATATAGCACAGGTGCGAAAATTCGGTTAACACAAGGTTGTATTAAAAAATATGCATTTTTTTAGATTTCGCAGGCTGTAAAAATCTATTTATTTTTGACGAATCTTGACATTATTGGATTTTTACTTTATTGTTGGTTTTCGAAAGGTTTCTCAGATATGTTCATGGATTTTTTCTAGTGGAAAATTTGGAAAATTGGGAAAGAACTTTTGCTCAAAAACATTGGTATGTCAACGTCTAGCGGAAAACACCCTCTTGCGATTTATTCTATTTTCGAAGATGAAAAAGAAATTAAATGATTTACTATTGAATCGTAGCACAAATTCCCTTCACAGTTTCATTAACGATTTCAGTCATAAAACGAGGTATTAGACCATTTAATGCGTTTACATATATAAATGTATAATTATAAAAAGGGCCGTATAATGCAAGAGTGTAAAATTAGTCAAATAAAAGCACTTGAAAATAGTCATAAAACCCAGATTACCATAGAGTTTATTACGCATTTTTTTATCAATTTCCCAAAGTGCGCGTCGCATTAATTAAATAACGACTTTCTCCCAATTAGGCCTGGAAAAAAAATTGGCATTGGCCACGTCTACTTACGAGTCCATGATTTATTGCCGAGACGTCGAAATTATCACAATTTTTTTGTTCTCATGTCCAACGGACACTGATGAGCTCGCAACGAGACCGCAACTCTTGACTTTGATTCGCCAAAGTGGGCCCCCCGATTAAAATGCAATATTTCTTGGCGACAACAATGCCGAACGGCAATAGATTGGCAGTGGAGGGGAAAATGTGGGACAACGCACCGCGGTGACATTGAAGTCGCCGAAGAGGTGAGCCTTGAACCGACCACCGAACTGGTCCATTTCTGGTTTTGGGGCTTTCGCCCCCCAACCGCGTTGAGAAAGTCGTTTAGGTCTCGACTTAGAACACCCGCGAGACCGCAACAATACGGGGAAAATGAAAGTGAACTATAGAAACGTGACCATGGAACATTGCTAAAAAACCGCGGTGATATTATTACACCAAGATCTTGATACGAATCGTGTTATCGATATCTACGAATCCGTATTTGTATATGCCTCGCTCTCTGACAATTCGTTAGAAGTTCGGACTTTCGAACATTCTACTTTCGCACTTTTTTAAAAATTCAATTTTTAAAAGATTTTTGTCGATAATGCAAAAATTTGTCGGTCCCATACAGTTGAAAGATCTTTGTCATCATGGATTAATGATCAACATCAAAATGATGTCCCACTGAGTTTTTCAATTATTGAAGCTAAGGCTCTTAGTTTGCACGAAGATTGGAATAGTCTTCCAATCTAATTAAAATAAGATAGTGTTTCAAGCAAGTAATGAATAGAGACATTCTTTACTTGCTTCTGATGTAGACAAAGATGGTGCAAAAGAATTTATTTCCTGATTTTCCAAAATTATTGTAGATGTAGAATATTCTCCTAGCTAAATATTCATGTAGCCATCACGGGTTTATTTTGTAAAAAATGCATAATCGCGATAAACCTTATCGAAACACGAATTAGTTGTTGTTTAACATAAACCTTATAAAAACTGATTGACATTGGTTCCAGGGAGAAACTTAGCTGCTGATTTGAAACTGAAGCCAATGATAGTTCAAAATCTAGCAGAAAATTCCAGAACATTGAAAGGGAAAGATAAATAATTCCTTCAGTCATTTGGACAATAAACAAAAAAGCCTGGATTACTGCTTCGATATTTAAATATTTAATATCTTAGATATACAGCCGATGGACCAAACAGTGATAGCAAGATTTACATGACAGTCGGCCCAGCCCTTCTATAACGATTCTTCTAAATAGCTTTTTTAAGGTCAAATTACATATTTCGTAAATTTCATATTGCCGAGATAAATAAAGGTCAATGCTTGAAACAAAATATAACACGTACGCGTAAACAAATTTGGCGTTATAGAAGGGTAGACTGTATACGTTTATAAATATTTTAAAAAAATGATTATTCTAAGAATAAAAATATTTATTCATGATATATATTAGTAGAAAAATATATCGACTAGATTTTGAATTTTTATACTAATCCTCTACTAATTTCTACGTTTCTACGTCTTGTCGCAGACTGAGTTGCACATCAGGTTGTCTAGTAATTTTATTCGCAATATGCACATCGTACCAGATGCGAACGAGAAAAAGACATTGCGCCCAATTTTTTTTCGCAATTGCGGACAATAAATGACAATGATTACTTATAATATTTATTCTTTAGACATTTTTAGACAAATACAAAAAGTTTGTGACATGGTAGGATTTATATTAAAAGATTCTAAACCAGAGTTCGATCGAACCCCAGGGGTTCGGTTAGTCAGTCTACCGGGTTCGGCGGAGGTCAAAACACACACCCGATTTATTTTACGATATTATGAAAAATGATAATTTTTCCGGGTTCGTGAACGCGCATATGAAACTGATGGGGTTCAGTACCTCCAACAAGGTTAAGAACCCCTGTTCTAAACAGATTCTATATCAAAAAAAAATTCATAACTCACAAACCGGAAGGTTTGGGGCATTTAAAAAAGTAAAATTGCAATAAACCCGACATATTATTTTAAAATACATATATTGTAAAATTAATAGCTCTAAAATAATTTGCTTATTATTGGGGAAAATCCAGGACACTAAAAAAATAATACTGTTATATGTGATGCATCCAATGTATTTTCCATTTTTATCAGAAAACGATAAATTTACATTTTTTATATTAATTTATTCGTCATATATTTAATAAAGCGGTAATTAAATGCTATTTTCCCAACACTCAAGATTTTTCAGTGCAATACTTGCAAAACAGAAGGCGTTCACCACCGCTGCTATGCAAATTTCTCTGCACAATAGCCTCAACAATATATAGAGATAGCGCTTATTAACCTTTCCGGTGCCCAAACATTTCACGCATCAGACACAATCCTCAATAGAGATTTTACAATCAATCAATTGCGAGATGCATTTTTTTTTCGACAGCGGCGATCCCAATCGAATATTGCCTACATATCAATAGAATAACTGGTTACAAATAAACAGCTGTGTAGATTTCACTTATACGATTTTTTTCTAACTATTTATATTGCGAACAATAACCACAATCGCCCGCAGGGGAATAAATCCAATTTTCTTCCATTCAATCGCGAATCACTAAATTAACTAGAAATCGGCAATAATGGCATGTTCTCGATAAAAAATGTTATGATATTAAACACACAAAACGATCGAACCGATGAAAATATGCATATTTTGCCAGTGCAGATCTGTTCTAATTTCTATTTTGATCAGATATTCAATTATAATTGGATAATCATGGCAATTAGTAACCTTTTTAAGTTCCCCACTCACTGTGTCTCTCTATTAAAAATTGTGACATGTACACTAATTACTGTAATGGCTCAAATTGGAAAAACGATTGGTAACACAATTAATTTTCGCATAAATATGCTGATCTCATTGAATACCTAACAATTAATTACGAAAAGAAAACGTTCACAGTTATTCGTCATCGAATGGACCACTTACATTTCATATTGTATATGTTTATTTACAGCAACGTGTGTGTTTATTTACGTATTTTTAATAAATTGTTACCGATTAGAGAATAATCGATTTTATGTGGTTTTGCAATAACACGGATCGAGAGAACTGGAACTTTATGCACGGATTAAACATGTATGCACATCTCAGAGCTAAAAATCTTCTCTCGTGTTCTTTTATGCTTTAGTTTTCCAAAATAATTTCGGAAAAAGCATTAAAATATTTATAAAAACAATGATTTCTGCTTTGAAAAAATGAATTTGTGTCCTATGTAAAGCTAGAACGGTGAGGAACTAATAGAAGACAATAAAACGGAACTCATAACAGAAGAACTTCAACATCTATACCAGGGATAACGAATCTATGGCGCATGAGCAAAGCGTGATCCATTAGAATATTACAAGTGGCACATTTCGCCTGTCTTGAGTCATTGCATGGTAAAACAAAGATCAGACATATTTGAAAAAGGTATAAATTAAATTAATAAATTATAGTAAACTCGTCAGTGAATATACTGACGAAGCGCCGTCAATGATAGGTA
Organism: Philopotamus ludificatus; assembly: GCA_022495035.1. Taxonomy (NCBI): domain Eukaryota; kingdom Metazoa; phylum Arthropoda; class Insecta; order Trichoptera; family Philopotamidae; genus Philopotamus; species Philopotamus ludificatus. The sequence goes on along the minus strand of JAGXCT010036058.1, from coordinate 54,924 downwards.
AAGTCTATGGCGTTACAAATATGTTTGATTAAAATCATCCTGTACTAAAAAAACTCAACTGTAAAATCAACTACGAGGTACTGTGTGGAAAAACTTAAAATATGCAGAATGTTATGTTACCGGATATTAAATTTTTGAATAAAATTAGAGCAAGAACATTAAACAGACGAGATTTCGGAGAATAGTTGTTAGATTTTGCACATGGTGAACTTGTGCTTCAAAATTCGAAACTACATGGTATGAATAAATTATTTCCTAGCTTAGTAAATAACATTAATTCATTTAGAATGAAATTAAAAATGATCATATCTCAGTTAGGAAATCAGGATTTAAGCCAATTTCCACACTTGAAAGAGCATAATGAATATCTGATGATCATTAACAACAAATACAAATATTTTATCAAACTTTGAAGGGGAATTTGTAACTAAGAGGTTTGACCAGATTCGCGTAATTTTCTTAAAAAAATATTATTTTAATAAAAAGTGAGTAAAATACATCAACATTCTTAGTTTCGAGGTCATATTTGTTTCAAGAACTATTTGAATAGTTCTGGATCGTCGTGGATTTTATTCAGTAACTCTGAAGCAATACATATCTCGTTTCCAAAACATTAAAAAAATGCTTAGAATGATCCAAATGATATGTCAACATCATTAGCGACTTTTCTGACAATGATTCGACGATTATCCATGATCATATTCTTCACTTGTTGGACGTTGTCAGAGGTTGTTGACGTGTTGAGTGTTCAAGGCGCTCTTCATCTTCAACATCTTCACAAATACGATGCAATGTAAGTATCAAATTTGGCTACCAATGTCAACATATGTCAGGGACAAGTGTACTAACACATAATAACGATAAAAAATGACAATTAGAGTAATATCCTGCGAATATAAGCTGTGGATGATTTTATTGCTATGTTTGAATCATTCAAAGCGGAAACTATTTAAAAATACAGTTGCAAAACGTTCAAATTCCATTGCGAATACTATCGTGCAACATTTCATCGAGCACGTATTTAAAAAAAAATTAAAACTGGCCTATACTTACTAACTTTACACCTGTGCGGAAGATAACAGTGTCCGTTTCACAATTAACACGTACGCACGAATGTAGGTTGACGATTGGAAATATTTGTAGAATGCCGGGTTCGAAGTCGCATAATTTCCATTGGCATACCAATTTGAAAACCTCCGAGGCAAATGGTTTCATGACTCAACCAGCGGCAAGACGTTGTGGCGTCGATGAATGCGAGAGAATGGCCCCGGGTCCTATACGATCGTCTGTATTAATGCGTGTACGTTTCTATTAATGATCCGATGTGAAAAAAATGGTCTGATTTTAGGACAAAAAAGGTGTTACTAAATTTTTTCGTAATTATATATCAACAGCGGCTTGTTCTACTTCCAGAGTTTGGAGTGAATAAAAAATATGCTTGAGGACCTAACGCTGCTCTAGCCGTATTATATGTTTTAAAACGTTTAAACTTATAAGAATCGCAATGTATGAGGAAAGTAACCAAGAGTCGTTAACTGGATAAATCTTTTTATGACCTCGCTTGATTTAGCAGTCCAAGGAGTTGCTATAAGACTCTAACCTGCCTCTGACTGTGTCTGGAACATCATTCGTCTCCCGGATAGTTGTGTTTATTTAAACTCTCGAGGATGGACACATTGTTTTCTACCACAGTTCATGAAGATCGAAGCTTGTCTACAATACCATATCATAACGGTATCCAATATTTATCCGTCTACCTCCTTGTTAGTCCAAATCTCCTCTGTGTTTACGTAAATCAATGATCGGTACATATTAGGGGAACCGAAAAGTAATCAAAATTTCTCCGATGAACTCATTCACAGTTAGTTTGTATCGAGACATCAGCAAAAACGTAAGTTTTGTTATTGCATTAAAGCTATGGTTGTAAATTTTATTATTCGGTTATTTTTTTTCCTACCAAGGGGGAAAGATGTCAAAGCCAACAATAGAAGAAGCACACTTACGTCATTGAATGCAATTTTTGTGCTATCAAGGAATGAAGCAGAGAAAAAAATTACAGATAATTACAGAGATATTCTGAAACTAAACAAGTGTCATCGGTGGTTTAAAATGTTTGAAAATGGAAATAGGAATCTCAAAGATGTCACACGAAAAGAACGACCACAAAAATTAGATGACGATATCCTGAAGGCGATAGTGGATTCAGATTCTTTGCGAAAATATTGAGGAATTATCATTGAAGATTGGTTGTCCATGGTCTACAGTTCATAATAATTTTCATCGCATAGAGAAATTGTACAGGCAAAGAATTTGGGTTCCTCGTGAATTGATCTAGACGGCGCTTGATCAACGGCGTACCATCTGCACTTCTCTTTTGTCTCGGTATGAAACCGATCCATTTTTGCGACGAATTGTAACTGGAGATGAGAAGTGGGTGCTATACAATAATCCTGTACGAGAAAAATCAATGGCTTTCTTCCGGAGAAGTACCTGTTCCGATCCCTCGACCATCACTAACAATACAGAAGTTCCTTGTTTGTGTGTGGTGGGATTTTTCTGGAATTATTTCCAATGAATTCCTTGAACTTCGTCAGACAGTTGTATTGTGAACAATTCGAGCGAATGAAATAAGAGCTCATAAATAACGACATGTTTTGGTCAATAACAAAAAAAGGATCCTTCAACACGATAACGCGCTGCAAAAATACACAGGAAAAAATTAAGGAAGCTTGGATTGGAACCTTTAACTCATCCACCCTATTTACCGGATCTCGCCCCTTCGGATTACCAGATTTTCAGATCGTTAGAGCGTGCATTAAAGTGTAAAAAAAAATTAGAAGAAGTGATAACGCACTTGGAAAAGATTTTCAATAAATAATCGAAGGATTTTTTTTAAATGGAAACGAACAACTGACTTAACGCTGGTAAAAAGTGTTAGAAAATTATGGAATTATTTTGTTGATTTGTTATTAAGATTAATTTAATCGATATATGTTTTTCGCCAGCAAAAAAAATTGATTACTTTTGGTCCCCCTAATATTTGCAGTGTAATTGTGCAATATAATCTAATTGAAATCATTTTAATTGGATATACGTGCAGAAATATTCATCAGTATCTGCACCTATGACACATGACAATCATAATCAAAGCAATAATATAATTAAATAATTATATTCATTCACAAAATCAAGAATTGCACGGTATTTTATATGTAATAAAGTATATAAATATTTTTTTATAATCTCATTATCGCGATTTAATATGTCTTAATCTCGAATATTTCATTAAGAAAATTTAATATATTAATGAAAACACCTTGACACGTATTCGCTTTGTTACCTTTCACGTGTCAAAGACGTAATTTACCATGTCTTAATAATCATCCAATCATTACATCTGAGCCTAATCCGATACAGATTCCATATAGGCGCATAGAAAACAAAAAAAGTAGATTCCTTACTAATTAACCGATTATTCGATCAATTAATCGTCAATGTCGGTAAATATTTAATTAGCGAATACCGTCTTGCGTCACCATCACGCACGTCACTTGCGAAACCAAAGAATGAACAATAATTCCGTAACAGCCATCCGAATGAATGGTACAAATAGAAAAGACACGTTTTTCTTGATGTGAGACCGAGAAAGAAGCGTTTCGTAAGCACAAAGGAATACATTACTGTTATCAAACACTGGGCGTGGATGGAATGTGAAGAAATATTTTCACCCAGTCCTCTTAGACGTGATGCAAATCTTTGATGAATTAATAACATTATGTTTCATACTCGGTCAAAAGCAACGATGGAACGACATATTACGAAAAAAACCTGTTGAGGCTCAAGAAATGCCAAAACAGGAACGAAAAGAGCGAAGAAATACTGAAATCAAGCAGCGTGGGAATTGCCAATGATGTCATATAAACGGGTCACGGATGCGTTACGGATGATGTGGTCGATTCTCAGATTTCTCAGAATTCGAATCGAGAGTATTGCTACCAATCAAAAAATCTGTTATGGAAAAATCTGCCATTTTTTTAATTTAAATCAATAAAATATTGTAGAACCCATGAAAAGTTGATTTGCACATTTCAAACGAATGGGTTAAAGTTTCAATGATGTTTATAAAAAGCATTTGGAATAAATAATAAAATAAAAACGATTTTTTAGTAATGGCGACCGTTTGTTTTGTTGCCGTCCCCTTCTGACATATTCCGTCTCTGTTACACCACGCCCCAGGCGACTTCTTACAAAGCGCGTAGCTACCTTAAGTTAAAACATCCTGTGCACCTTGAGAGCTCTCGAGGTGCACCTCAGTTTTAATAAAATAATTACTTTTTTTACGTCGGAATAAGCTAATAATGTAGAAGAAAGAGAAGCAGCAAGCTGCTGGCAAAATCAAACGAATCTTTCAAAGAATATTGAAAATTTTGATAATTATCTTTTATTAAATTTCAAAATTATTTCACTGTTTTTGTTTTAGACGTTGTTTTAGACCTTGGAAATTCTTGGATGAGATTTTTGGTTAAACATCAAAGTATTTTTTTTACTGTGCGGTTTTTTCTTTTAAATGAGATTGTCGAAAGAGAACCATACATTAAAATTATAAAACTATAAATAATTTTCTCACTGCGCAGTTATGCGGTTTCATTTTCACAGAATTTATCATTACAAATAAACAGGATTTCCAAATCACACATATATTTTTACTAACATAGAAAGAACATTTAGCAAATAAATTCTATAAGCCAAAGTTTTTATATTTTTTGAGTGGGGGGGGGGGGCTTGGGTTACATTTGCATTGGGGCCAAAAAATTTTATCTACGCCACTGCCTCTTACTGGTGTTTTTTCTGTAACTTTTATAAAGAAAATTAGCAACGTGGGTGGTTTGTTTTATTTCCGTTGCGAGGTTTCCCCAACGTTCTAATTATTTTAATTGAGGGCATCGAAGAGATTAATATTATTTTAATAATTAAATAAATTTAAAATGCCTATATATTTTTAATAATTAAAAAAAGACCCATTATCTCTATTAACCACTTCCCGATAGATTTTTTTGGAAAAAACCTTTTAAAAAAAAACGATTTTTTTATTGTTAAATTAAAGCATATTATTACATGATTTGGAGTCCATCAAAGTTTATCTTTATGATTTATTATTACAAATATTTTTGAACTTTTTGAACGCGGATAATACACCTAAATTAACGGTTTTTCAGTATAAAAAAAAATGTTACCTAAATGTAACACAGAAGATACAAATGGGAATTAGCTTTCCAATAATGACTGATTTATGATTTTCTTTGAAAAAATATTCCGACGAGATTGCATATTTTGCCGCTTACTATTGTGTCACATTTTGTTGCCTTTGAAGTTGAAACAAAAAAAAGTCGCCCTTTGGAAATAAGTTTTTTCTTGCAGGAATGTTCGAAATAGTGCATATTGTTCACTATTCATTCCGCATATGTGCGTGATCGTCCAAAACTGTACATATTTTTACCACGCACATATGCGTGGTTGACCGGGAAGTGGTTGAGGAGAAAAAATCCCAAAGTTAGGTTAGATAATTTGAAGTGTGGTCTGAATGAAAAATATTTTCATTGAGGAGATATTATATACAGTGCGCACTTGTGGTCACCCTGTTGAGAACTTCTGTGAAGTGAGTCGTATGGCAGAAATGACGACATTGACACGAGATTGTCTCGATTGTGGGAAAGAAACTGCATACGGTATCTGGTCGAGTGCACCTGCAGTATGCGAACCGCGGCCACACATGGCTCCGCTGTTTACACGTCGATTTGAAAAATTAACATACGGCCAGTGTTGCCTTCAAAATTGTTTTTCGAAATGACGTCGTGCGACATACATATCGGCGCGACGTGTTACCCAACCGTCATTGTATTGCCTGCGATGCGTTATTGACCTTCGCGCGGGTTACTTTGCGCCGGATCCTCAAAAGGGGACGGCGGTTGGCAGCCATTTCGCGCTAAATAAACTGATACGCATTTTACTCCCACTTGACCTTCTAAAATAATACAAAAAACAATCTCGAAATTCACACTGAATTATTATGTACTGCTTTTTTTTCAGTTTAAAATATGCAAAATAATGGAAATTATCGTTTACAATAATTGAGTTGGTATACATAAAAATGCTAATGCACAACAGTGCATATCTTCGTGTATGCACATAATTGTATCAGCTCATTGCGACTGACTTTCACTTTTTTTTTTAAATATTTATTAATTTATTAATATAATTGATATATCATAATTAATTATCAAACGTTACATAAAAGGTCGCCGGAAATGCATGCCATTCTTGGAGGTCAACACCGTTTTCTTCGACTTCCGGTAGGTGAACGAATCCCATTTCGGCACTACGAATCATCGACCTCTATTTATTTATTTACGCGAATTTTAGCACTTTTTTACGCGCAAAAACACAACAGAATGCTATGATTCCATTTCAGAAAAAATATATATATAATATTTTTGCACAGTGATCGCTTTGAAAAAATCGTGCCTCGATTTCATTTAATGATAATTTGATGTCTAACCACAATTATGCTATTTTTTACCAAAAGAAAATTAAACTAAATCGATAAATAATTGTAAATTAATTGTAAACTGTATTTAAAGATTAAATTTGATAGAATGCTCTTCGGTTCATATCTAATGAGCGTTCGCCTAGAAGACTAATTGTATTTTTTAAATAAAATAAATACGGCATATTTTAACGATTATAACGAATATAATATATAATAATAATCTTTATATATATATCAGAATAAGTATTTTAAAAAAAGGATGTAATAATATTACAAAAGCTAATTTAATTGGAACTACCTCGTAAAATATGTGAAATTATGGAAACTTTAATTACACTCGGATCAACAAATTATATTTTTACCTTAAAATCAGGCTCTAACCACCATTGATTTCCTTTAATCAAGGATTTCTAGTTGATTTATTGTTAAATGGTGTTGTAACTACCGACTATTTGTGCCAGAAGTATTTCTTGCTGATCATCTCTACTCGCCACAACGTTTAATGATATACTCCTCCAGTGATTTTACATTATACTACATGTTGAAGATTGATTCCAAGATAAGTTTTCAACATTAATTATGTTTCTGTCCCATGTTGTAACGAGACTGAAGAGGTCTTATGTTCTTTTGCGTTGAAATTAAAATGTTCTCTCCATCTCAATAATTAAATTGTTAGCCAAAACCCAGTAAAAATCAAATGTGCTTAAATGCTTATCTGACAAGAAAAACGTGCAAAAAACTCCCCTTGGTGAGGTTAACACGATAAACCACACAACAATTACTGTGATGTCCCCGACGGTTGAAATATTAAGACGTTCCCGTATGTACGCTCCGTCATAGGATGTAGCCGCCATCTTGACGCGCTACACGCGGACGACCTATATCGTATGGGTATATTCTCGCGTTTTCTCCTATGGCTAACCACATCGATTCTATAAGTTTACAGATAAACTGACCACTACAATCGCTGACACCTCGCTACAGACTCCGACTCAACGTCACTGAATAGTGATATGTCGATGAAACTCAGTCCCTGACGATCTTTGTGTAAAAGATAGAGAGGATTAGGAGTTGCACGCGTCAAAGGCGCATTTCAACTAAATAATAAAGAAATAATTTTGCTAGTTTAGTATATATTTTAAAGAGTTTCAAATAGTTTTCTATTGTTAATTGATTTCCTGTCTAATGTTATTATTTTTTAAACCCTTTAACTACCACTGTTATAAGCATCATCTTGAAAAATATATAAAATAAAATCACAGGAGATGGAATCATTTACTATTAGCAAAATCGATTAATACTTGGTTCGTTAAAAAATATCTGGATTTTTTTTAATTTCACGGGGTATATAAGTCTGATTGTTACAATTCTTTGTCGGTAAACTTGTGAGGTATTTTGCCATTTTAAGCCATTTTGTATGCTTACTTATTTGGCTGTCGAAAAGGTTTCAAGTGTTTATAAATATGGAATGAATAAAAATGTTTTTTTGGGAAAAAATATAATGGTATGTCATCGATGCTTATGTCTATTTCTGAAGATAATAAAACGATGAAAGGATATTTTTTGTCAACATTAAGAAGATGAAGACATGATCAAGAAAGAATTGACGACGTACCAAAAATTAGCGTTCCAGAAATGCTTCTGAGATTATAAAAGCGCTGGAATAATTGATAAGCAAAATTTAATTTGCCAAACAAAAAAAAAATAATCGTTAAAAACCTCTGATTATAGTAAAAATATAAAATAGTACACATGAGTAGTGCCAGTGACCAATAATAGTTGACGAAAACGTGGTACAAACGTTCGTATCATTTGGCGGCTTATGGTGCACACGTTATATCATCGGCCACCAAGCGTTGGGCACGCCATAGTACAACATGTGTACCATCGTCTCAAATAGATTTCATCGGCACGGCTAGGTTAAACGGATCAAAGAGTGGCTTGTTTTAATCTTATTTATTTGAGAAAGAATTTATGCATTCGGATCTTAAAACCGCGGACATTCGATAATCGTAAGCCTGAGATGATATACGATGCTTGTTCCTCTTGGTCACGGTCGCAGCACTAGTTCCGCATATTCCGCCATGCACCGCCGTCCGATGACCACTCTGTCGTAGAAATCAGGAATCCATTCCACTTTTTTGCAGATTGTTTGTTTTTTGCGTACCTTCTTTACACCTCGTGTGTACTTTTGACACAGATTTCCTAGAAGACGCCGTCGAGTGTAGAGAGTTGTGTTCCCTGTGTATCGAAATTTTTTCATTTGGATTGCACTGGATCAGCGCAAGTGCGAATCGTATCTTCTATTTAACAGTCTTGTGATGTACGATTACTCTTTTTTGTTGGATTCGGCCACGCAGTTAGCTGTCCGCGGCCAGGTCCGCACGCAACTTGCATTAGCGACTCGACTTTGGATGACCGTTACGGACCAACAGCCATTGCACCCGATGTCAATGTGGCCACGTAACATCGCCGTAATTGGACAATCGAAGGATGTCGAGCGATTTGCATTATATTTTTTGTTTTAATTATCAATTATTTATTTTAAATTTTGCGATACAAGACATTTCTCAGCGTAATAACAACGGTCACGCTTTCTGATAACGTTTCTTGCTTAATTCAATGCTATACTTTTGACATGACGCAATGTACGCGAGACAATGACAGAATGTTTTTTTAATTTTGATTTTTTTGACGTTAAGGCGTCATAATAAAATGCGAGGAAATGTCATTGATGGAATCTAACGCCGCTGTTGAGCAATCCGTCGACAATCACTTTTGTATACAAAATTACGTTAATATACGTATAGATTTTCTTGGAGAATATGTATAGAAAATGATTAAAAAAACTATAATTCTAAATCCAATTGACAGTTTCTCGATCTCGAGATATTTCTGTAGTGCTTCATTCACCACGTATGTACCTCCATAACTGGTAAAATCAGTCATCTGAAAGTAATAAGCTCAGATGTGCGATTGTTACTCAATGCGTAATCGACATTAACAAGTTTCTGTCGGTGTTATAAACAGTTTTATAACCATCCATTTTTATTAATTTATTTATTTTGACTGCGATGGATGAATAGCACAACAAGATTTTGATAAAGATTCTAAAGATGGAAATGAGTCTCTCACACGAATATTCCCCCCAGTGCTATTTTTAATATTATTTGTTTTATAAATATTTATTCAACGGATAGATGTGGCATTAAATTAGTTAATTCTAAGGCGCTAAACTACCTAAATAAATATGTTTATAAAACATGCAGAGGTAATGGTTGTCTTCCTCTTACATACACAATGTTATAAAGAATTCCCTGAAATCAAAGTTTTCGTCGGACACCTATCCGACTACTAATTTAGCTCAGTCGCGGTTAACACTCAAGGACCCGGCCCCGTGTTAGTGCGGAAATTTTCGTAAACGGTAAACACCCGCTCCCGCACTAACGCGCGGTCACACGAAACGTGTTATCTAATGCGCTATAAAAGGCTTTCTTTAAAGTTTTACGACTGGCCACAGTTTCATTCATTGCTCTGCATGTCCTTTGTAAAATATATGATATATGTATTTAGTTATAGTTAAAAAAACCGTCCTTGAAATAATAGATTATTTAGATTTTAACTTTACAGTATTTACACATCGACTGTAACGAATTTTGGTTTTTGTTTATCCATTCAACAAAATAACTCTTTGGAATATTTATGTGGCACAGCCCTTCACATCCTTTATTACAAAGCTAAAATTACCTACATACTACATAAAGATATCTATTTTTTTTTATTGTCTAAAATACAATAAATCATCATTTTCATAACTCGAAAATTTTATTTCTTATCTAAATATTCAAATAATCTAATATAAGTTTACTATACGTAAAATACTTCTCTTTTGGCCAAATTATCTTCAAAAGGAAAAAAGTTATAAAGCATTTTTTACAGAGCCGCGCAAAATCGCAAGATCGATAAACAGATGCGGGTTTAGGTGTAAGTTTCGCTTGAAAACAGCGGGTGCTTGAGTGTTAACTTACATTCTGCCCATAACACTGGTTTAACATGTTTTTCAAAATAGTATAATGTGCAAAAATGATAATTGAGTATTTATGATTAACCAATTTATATAAACAACCGTACGGAATCACTGATAATATCAAAATCTAAAATAAAGTAACATACAATTTACGATATGCAAATTATAAGACACAGTCTATGATTTCTAATTAATCTAAACAATTTTATATACATACATAGAATATATTTAAATACATTTAAATGTTTAAAGATAAAGCAATTAATAATTTAATACGGAGCATAGTAATGGGTTTTTTTGATACATTTTTGATTGAATAACAAATTATGTATTAAGAACCGTATCGATTAACAAAGCGTTTTCTTCTCACGTTAGAAAATATTATATTTCTGCAACATAAATAATCGTTCAAGACCACAGCGAGAGCGAGATACTTATGGCATTTTATAATATTAGTAATATTAAAAAATAAAAATAATACTTTCATGTGTCTCAATGCCTAAATTGAATGGAAAGTGGAGATAATGCGTCATTGATAATATAAAATATTTTTAGAAGAGATGAAATAAACTTTAGCGCTATATCAATCGTCAAAATTTTTCTTAACCTAGCCGTGCCGATGGTGATATATTTGGGACACTACGTTTTTGATTTTTCTCAAATAACTCTTTTAATATAAATTAAATAAATATAAATTAATCATTGACGTAGGTAGTTTGTCGCGTGGAATTAATTAATTTAATGCCATCTATCCTTCGTTGAATAAATAATTATAAAACTAATAAGATAATTTTTAATCCAACTGAAATAATATCAAAATAACCAGTGTCGTGGTTTGACACTTGGGGAAATTGCATCTTTAGAATCTTTATATGAATGAATGGCGCTTTGGATTTATTCTGTTATGCCATTCATCCATCGTAGTCAAATAAATAAAAGGACTTTTGACCATCTATTTTCTAATACCAATTTAAAGTTATTATATCTTTATAGTAGAATCCTCATTGGTGATGTACTGCAATCAAGTTTTAACATAAGTCATGACGTGTTGTGATTTCTTCTTCATTTACTACCTCATTCTCTTTTTCTCTTGGTTGACTGGGATTGGAAATAACATCCGCATCACTCATACGTTGAAAACCCGGATCACAAGAATCGTATTCTAACCATTCCTCATTGTTTTCTTTGTGAATATTTTCAAAGTCTTTAAAATTTGATATTTCGACTCGAGCTCGTTAGAATCTAAAAAAAAACTTTCTATACCCAGTAAAATTTTCCTCCGCTACCGAACTAATGTTACATTCGGTATTGTCATTTTTTACACAATTAAATCAAGTCGTCATCTTCGGTATAATGGGTCATTTCATTAAAGAAATAACCCCTTGGTCTGTTTCTAAAGTCGGCACCCTGACTCGAATCTTCTTGATTGTGGTTTTCCAGGATCCTTTGCATTCCGCATCTGGTATCCCAAGTATTATAGTGGAACTCGTGGCGGTTTTTTTTATTACCAAGCACGATGAGCTTCTCCATGCTATCGTCTTTTCTAGCGAAATGTCAAAAGTATCGAAGAATCTCTTTGAGACATGTAATTGAGAGCCTGTCGTATTTATCGCTCCCTATTTATTCCAAAACAGATACGTCTGTGTATTTACTGTTGTCCATGGTATTTTAAAATTATTTTTTTCGTATTTTCCTTCATGGTAAAGGTTATTACCCCAAATATCCTTCTATCCATCTTATGTCTTTGTCTCTTTCTGACTGTAATAATCAACAGAAATATTTCTTATTTCTGTTAAAATACAACCGTCCTTTAACTTCTTTAAAAGTAGCAGGAACTTCAGGACACCGCCAAAACACGTAAAATCGAGTACTTTGGACACATTCGTAGATCAAAATAGCGCTTTCTGCAGACCATCATGGAGGGAAATATAGAAGATATACGGTGGTTAGGAGGAAATAAGCTGTCGTGGCTCCGTAAATTCGTAGTTGGATGGGATGTGAAGTAACAAAATTATTCCAGCTCGCCAAAAACACACAATTATTTGGAGAAATAACAAGGTAGATCGCATACGTCAGAAAATGAACAAGACATCCGAAGCAGAAGAAGAAGAATTATTTTTTTATTTTTTAGCTTTTTCAATTGCCAAAAGAGTTTATTTGCTTAAATATGAATGCACGAATAATCGGGACTAGACTGTATTTAGATCCAACGTTAAAAAATATTGAAGAACTTACTCAACATTATCGCACATCCTCATATCCATTAACATCAGTTTCGGGTGTATCAAAATGGCTTAAGAAATAATTACCCATCAATTATCCAATCGACATGAGATCTGTCTGCATCTCCCACAGACGTTTGCAGTCGTACCGCTTGCAACACGACCTGACGAAAGTTGGTCGGAAGCTGGTTATGTCACATCCACCTTCGGTTTCTTGCGATGCCATACTTGAACGACGAACCAAAGCAATAAAACACAACTTCCTCGTATTATTCAAATTGCACATTTCCAGAATATCGAAACGCGACTCCGGTGATGCATCGCGGCTGCAACGGCCCGCCGCACACTCTACCACCGTTAAAATTTCAGCGTGAAATCAATCATCTCGGCTCGGCATCTTCAATTTATTGACCCTGACTGTACACACACGCCGTGCTGTTTTTTTATCATTTTTTTTTAGGAATAGACCGCCGTCGTCATCCTGTGAAATTATTGGAGTGGAAGAATAGGTCCATGACCTACAAAGGGGCGTCTCATTCTCCATGCTCACCGTGTGTCGAAATGAAAAGTACTTTTTGTAATTGCTCGGAATCCTCCGTTCACGACATGCAAATTGCGTCAATAAAATGTATCATAACTCGGTTTTTCGCAATCGTGTTATGCCGTGCGATCGTTCCGCGAAACGGAACAATCGATGGCTATACAAATTTCTAAAAATGGGAATAACAACAAAAAAAAATGTACGAACACATTCGCACCAACTGTTATATTTTGCAACACCAAAGGGTTATGTATGATATTACAATTTTTCGAGCGATGATTTGGCAAGCATTTGGTTAACGCGCCATTCAAAGCGAATGATAATCGAAATGTGCGAAAACACTTTTTTTTTTTTTTTAAATAATCACGAATAACGATTGCATTTCCTAGAAAATATAATTTTCTTTACAATGGAAATTGTAAACTCATTTAATCCGACTGTTTCTTTTATATATTAATATAATATATCCGATATCCAAAAAGCCTATATAATTATTTATTTGCAGAAAAAAATATGCATGAACGTAAAATTTCTTCTACGGATTAATTTATTTTTTTGGTAAAGCTTAATGAATCACAGGGCAAAAAATCCGAATACAATGTACAAAACTTTCTCTGCGATTTGGATTAATAACCAATCAAATATTGAATATATCAATATCAATATAATCCGCAATATCACCAGTATACGTTATAACGGCAACGATTTGACCCCGGCAATTGTAAATAGCGACAAATGCGACAAACGTAAATTACGTGATTTTCTCCACGTAAAAAAACATATTTATTTTATTTAAATTAAATACATTACTTAAATAAACTAAAAAACCGAGCGAAAATATATAAAAACATTTTTTATTTTAAACTAGTTTATAGAAGGCGAAAAAATGAATTAATTTTATTTTATTAAGCGTATTTTAATTTGTCTTCTTTTATTATATTTATTTTTTTCGGAGCGGAAATGACACCGTTAACGTTGGTCTGGGGCGCAATTGTCGCTATTGCGTTGAAAAACGTGCGCGTAGAATGCAGATTGTAAAGTGTGAGGGTAGTGAAAATATAGGTTTAGAGGGGAATTCATGATTAAATTGCGCCTGGAGCCTCTTAATTGCTAAATCCGCCATTGGCATTGGACAATCTGTGACCGGAGAAAGATCATCAATACAAAGACTCGGCATGGTCATGCTGTTCAAGCATGAGACATCGATGACAATAAAATATCAATATCAGTTTATAGAGTACTATAAAATATATCATGGCCGCGTAAAATGTTGTTATTGTCCAAGACATACAAGATGGCGGCTTATAATTGAAATGTTTTGAAATTATTTGAGGTTATGTTGGCGTGTTTTTGATACGTTTTATATATTATTCATAATTGGTAAATATTGCAATTCATATTGTTTGCTTCGCACATTCCGCGGTGCATTAAAATGCAATAAATTTCGCCAACACTCTCTTATCTTAATAGAACGATTTAATGATAGGCTATATGTTTCGTATTAGATTTATTGCAAATAATTCGGCAGACGAACAAAGGTAGCTTTCTCTGGACACGGCTTCTGTACGTATGAAACGTTTTGAGCGAGCTCTTTTCAGCGCGAGCACAATTGTACCGAATTTTATTTGATCTCACGGTGCGAAAACGAAAAGAAAAAAAGAAGATAATCAGATAACAATTACTTTTCCCAACTTTACATAATACCATCGAATGCTGTGAAGCAAAATGTTGTATTTATTTCATAAATATTAATTAAAGGCATGGGAGTGATGAGTGTTTATTGTTTGAAGCAGTTTATGCTAATCAGAGCGGATTTGGTTTGAAAATCCACCATGAAAATACCATCCTTATTTTAAATATTACATTTTTGATAAATGTCAAAATATGTAAACGAATTAATTAAACAAAAATTGTATTCTCGATGTGTATTGTACAAATTCGCAATGCGGAAATTGACTTTCTATAGACATTTTTCTTTCATTCCATATACGTTGCCATATGCACTTCCGCACATTCATATCGAGAATGGCGAGTACGACAAACGGTAAAAATAATAAAAAAAAATTATTCAGCGCGGGGTGACAGTATGACAAAATTTGAATAATCATCGTCGCCTTACGGTATCACTACTCAATTTTATAACGAAATTTCACGCAAATGATCATTCAGGTAGACAGAGTATGACATTAGCGCGTGCAAGCGTGAAAATGGATTAAATTGCGTAAAATTATATCATCATTAGGGAAAGTCACTTTTTTCACAGCAAAATTATTATTATTTTATTTTCGATAATAAATTTTGTCGTGAATAAGTGTAATTCTCAGTCGTAATGTTTTTCCGCGGCCCGAAACTAAATCGTGTGAAAAAAAAGAGTTAATAATCAGCCGCAAAATGTTTAGTACAATTTTCCAGTACCGATAATTAAATAATTGCAGATTATTTCGTACATTGATATAGTAATGGCAATTATAATTTTGCTTATTGAATGTAATCGTGTCTTACTAGACACACGCAATATATTGGGCTCATGCTTTAATTAACGCTATAAATACGGATGCATTAAAAACCGCCTAAAAATCCATTCAACTTATAGAAATAAAATTACTTTTCATGCGAACAAAAAGTTCGTGCACTAAAATGAAAATAATACGTTTTCTCTCGATATAACAACACTAAGCTAATATCATGGTTTGGTTATACATATGCCTTACAATTTATTCAGTACTGGCTTAGTCACCAAAGTGCGTACTTATTATTCTATGCCAATATTGGTAAACGCAGTTTGTTTGCGCCGTCGAAAAGAAACGAGGTATTTCAACCGAGCAACATCGAGTTTCTCGCAATTCTCCTCAAAAGTTAGCAGTAAATTCATGAAGTTTTATAAAAAGAAGCCTAGGACTCTATATAAATTGCTGAAAATAGATGTATTCAAGGGATTGGTAATGTCAGATCATCGCTTACTATCAGATTAATTGGTATTCAGTTAAGAATTATCAAAGATTTTATAATGTACATATAAATATTAGGAGTATTCAAAAGAATGGACGTTTTTTCGTTGACCCTTTTCGAGGATTAATTAATTGCGCTTAGTCTGCCGTCCTTTCAAGTCGTATTTATGTTGTTTTGGTGACCACATCCTCTAAGATGGAATCGTGATTTATAAAATTCGAATTTGACAACCCAATTTACAATGGATAAATTTTTACCAAGTGAAGAATTTATTCGAAATTCATTGATTTATCATTTTTTTAAAAAAAAAGCACTAAAAACATTTGTAGTTGTACTGGGAGATTATTTAAATATTCTCAAGTGTCGAAAATGGTTTAGGAAATTTAGATTTAAAAATAACCCCAATAGCTAAAGACTTAGTGAAGTGAACGATGGCATACTGAGTGCTGAAATCGAAAATAATCCAACTATTGAAAAAATTGCAAAAATTGCACTTTGGAGTGTCCAAAAGCATCTTTTAAAAGCCAGCAAGGTGTGGAACAGTCCTGCTGCACAGAGTTGAGGCGTGAACGCTCACAGAAAAGGCGATTAAATGCCTAGAAGCTTTTATGGATGAAGCTACAAACGTTGAGGCGATGACGCGATTTAACAGGGAAGGAGACAGTTACTTCGGTCATATAATGTGACACTCAAAAACACATAAAACACTGCAACTCATTCTTCAGGGTAAGATTCAAGGATGACTAAGACTCAGAAGACTAAGAACGCCCGGGTTGAAGAGACTACGACAATGTTTTGGGAGAGATTCCACCTCTTTGTTTAGGACAGTAATGAACAGGACAGAGGTCACCTCCATGATCACCAGTGCTTGTTAACGGACAAGACACAAGAGAAGAAGAAGTGGAAGCAGAGGAAATGGATACCGCTTGAGCTAAGTGAAGAGAATCTAGGCGATCGAATAAACGCATGTGAACATCTTTTAAAAATGGGTACTTTATTCCAACCGAGGGCGCAAAAATGGCCATCTAAGAATCAGGCAGCAATACCAATCGCTAAGTCTGGTTTTACAAAAAATACCCTTTATCTCTATGGTGGGACTACAAGGGTATAATTCATTTTAAAGCTCTTAAATCTAGCCAAATGAGCCGAGAAGACGGAAAATGGACTAAATTAGTATTTTGGGTCAAACCTTCCAAATTATTATGAGAGAAGCATCTGCTAATTGGAGATTATATTTTAGATGAATATGTAAAAAATACATTATGTAGTGTTAACATTTTTAAAATACGTTACACGGCTTTCAACGATGAAAAATATGAAATAATGTAATCCATAACGAATACTTAAATTATTTATATTATTTTTAACCATAATTTAAAATAAAGTGTGTACTTAAATACAAAAATGGATTGGCGTCTATACTCTATATCTACGTCGTAAAGGTAATTTCTGGGGATCAAGTCAAAGTCCAATGAAATTAGATCAATTATATTAAAGTTAACATAGAAGGTAGGTGGCTGTCAAAAGGTAAAAGTTTGTCTCATTTTCTAGCATTACATGATAGTGGCAGATTTTTTAACATATTTAATTATATTAATTTTCAGCTTCAATGAGATAATAGAACTATTATCAATTGCCAAAGTGACCATCTATTATCATCTAAAAAATATTATGTAACTCCAGAGGAGATTGAAAGATTCAGTAGCCAACGCACTTAAATTGAATAAGAGAAAACGACTATTGCGCTAAATTTACGGAAAAAATTCCAAAGTGGGCAATAGGTATAAAAACGCTGACCCTGCTCCAACATCTCAAAACGAAGAGTTTGCATAGCATCGACAGTCCTTGGACACGTTAAGAAAAGTATCAACAATGAGTGCTCATTACAGAGAGATACTGATTGTAGAGCTGAAGTTTAAGCATGAAATTAAACGCAGAAGATTGCTATTCATGGTCTTGAATGACAAACACATGTCCATTTACCATTGCACTCACTACTGATGTTCAACAAAAACTCAGTTTAATGTAGATAACGTCGTCTCTATCTAGTCTTGATCTTAATCCATCAGACATTCATATGTTTGGTCGCTTAAAAGCAACAAAACTTTGAAAGATACAAAGCATTTAGATGACTAGACTAGTTACGTATCTTGACACTGGTAGCCTTATTGATTGCTTACTTTATTGTTCGCTCTCGAAAATGTTTGGCACGTTGTGCAGTTTTTCATGGGAATAAATGTAAAATATGGACAAAATTTTTGCCCAAAAACAAAATCAGTATTTGTCGAACATGTCGATCTGTGGCTTCTTCTTATTTGTTTATTTTTAGTCTATTATAATTGAAGTTGTGGCTGATGTTTGGGAATTCGGGACAGTAGAACTTCAACGTCTTGACTTCAATATTTGTTTATGGAATAAAATGCATATTTAAAACCGACCTTCAATAAATATCTGTATATGAAATAAAGCTATTATGAAAGATAACAACTTGATAAGTCACTAGTATCTATTTATTCGATGGCAACGTGATGTGATCATCAAAGAAAATCGTCAGCGGAAAACAACGATAACTCAGAGGCAGAGAGGAGGCCCATTAAAACGCCTAAAATAGATACACGTATATTTTTAATTTTTATGGTGAATCGTTGGGTTAATAAATTTGCATAAAATCGTAAAATCGCCATACACGTACGCGTATTATAATGAATTGTTTTATACGAGTTTAAAAACCGTTAAGATCCGTTATAGTGGGCAAAGCAGACGAATTACCAATTTTACCAAATTGCTTCTCGGTTTATCTGCCGCAATTTTTTTTCGTAAATATATTTAGATTATTCATTGTATTTTCCGATACATCTTAAAAATAAAAGAAACAACATTAATAATTGTATAGGAGGCTGGTATTATCCGCTACGGTGTGACCCAATATCTGTTTCGGAAAACGTGTGTGCCGCTTCTCATGCCCGATTACATTGTCGAACGAAACCAGAAATGTACACAGAGTCGGATCGATAAATCATTATTAAACATTATATGTGCATATTTCGAAATTTTGCCATACCCTGAAATTTTGCGCGTGCAAATAGAAAAAAAAAACATAAACAGATGTTGGAATCGTGGCGAATCGAACGCAAATTTCTCTGAAAACACGCGGAATGTGTCATAAATTCACTATCGACTCGGTTTACGATGCATTTATTATTCGACAATTCATTGTAACGCGCGTTGAATACATTTTTAATCTGACGACAAAGAGATTATGCGCAAATGTACTTTTTCTATGCAAATTTTTATCTAAATATGACATTTAAAAATGCCATAGTAACCTTCCAGCATTGCGAATCGTGACTGTTAAATAATCGACTTATTTATAATTCAATGAAACTTTGAATTATATCACAGTGATATTAATACGGCAAAGCCCCGATCTATCGTTTTTTTTAAATAATGCCGTATTTATAGTTTACAGAGTTTGAACCGGAAAAATGGTTTCTGACGGAATTAATTGTCAAATTTAAATTGTTCGTCTCAGAATCAATTTAATTTAATCAAATATAAACCCTCACTTTACTATACTGCCATTATTATTTTTAGGGCTGCGAACCGGAACTGAACCGAAAAAAAATCTTACAATATTTAGAACAAATTTCATTATTTAGAGAAATCATTTTCAATCACAAATGAATAAGCACAATAATCTGTTGATAAATGATTATGAAAAGTTAGATGATGTAGAGGGTTTTTTAAAAGTAAATAATTGGCAATTTACTATTTCTATAGATTGAATTCATATTTAAAAGGTTTAAAGTTCATTCCACGAGACAATAGAAGTAGTTTAAATGAAAATACATTGTTAGATATTTTATTAATTAAAGTATTCAATTATAAGACTATAGGAATATTTAAATAACTTTAATCTAATCAATTAAAAAATAGATATACCCATGTTTTCTGTATACTTTAAAGATGAAAATACGATTTTTTTGCGTTTAATTAAATATATTATTATCATAATATGTTTAATTAATTTTTATTACTGTGTTAATTAATGTATTACGTATTGTTTATTACAAAAGAAGGAATACAATGTTCTAAAGGAATGTAGGAAATATTTTTTAATACAAATAAGGCTCTTTTTTTCGGAACAAAAAGCGGAACCGACCCGATATTTTTATTTTAATTGAACCGGAATAAAATCCAAAATGAAAATATTAACGGTTCGAATTCCTGATCACATTTTAGCACATTGGATCCTTTTTTTATGCGTTTTGGTAAACATTGTAAAGAGAAAATGGTCGCAACCTTGAAAACTATCGTTGAAACTATCCCTGTTTCAAAACACTTGTTTTGGGGCATTTTGTAAAACAATATTGCTAAGTAAAAATATGAATGCAGAGATTTTTTTCAGCAAAGTCAACTTCTGAAACTCAAGTATTGATCAGCGGATGATACTGGCGTTTTGTTCATCATCGAGTTTATTTTTAGCTCATATTTCACATCGTGAATGATTGTTACTCAAAAACCGGCAGTAATTTCTAACCATGTGTCTGAAAATAATTCAAGAGTTTCGAATAAATTTAAGAGAAGCAAGTTGATTGAGTCAAACTACTGAGACCAGCTCCACCAACTCCTAATTTAAATAAGAACAGTGGGATTCAATCGAAAAGCGTAGTAATTCATAGAATAAACGATTTCGATTATATTATTTTTACGTGTTGCTAAAAAAAACGCTATCGATGGATCTATTATTAAGAGAAAGGCTTTACAAATTGCCGAAATAAAAAAATATTGAAAATTTCGGTGAATCAAATGGATGGATGAAAATCGTTATGGTCTCGTTTATATAAAATTAATCTAGTGCGAGAGAGCGCAGCTGGAGATTGAGACACAACCACAGTATAGATTGATAGAGATTCATCGTATTTTAGATAAGATATCAACTCTGAAAAGCAATCTTGCTATACCTTGAAAAATGATACTTTATAGAGGAGTTCAAAAACCATTCAAAATGTTAATAATTCTTAAACCAAAAGAAGTAGAACCGTAGTTTAGATCTTTCTACACAATTTATCAAATATTTCCAGGAAAAATTCGTAAAAATTTGAACGTGGTATTCTATTTATTGTATCATAGTTTTTCGAGATACAGCATTATTGCTTTCCAACGTCGATATGTTTTATTAATAATAAAAAATATATTTATTAGATAATAAGGTAATTGCTGCTAACATAGCAGAATCTTTAGTTGAATACTGTATTTTAGCGTGTCGTCACACTGCAGACTGTTGAAAGTAGTCGACAAAAAATTAGCAGTAATAGGTAGCATATTAACAGTTAATACTGAAAGATAAGAATAAATTAATTGATATTAACTGTAAAATTTACGGGTAAGATTGAAAACTGTAGCATTGTAAAATATTTTATAGGATAAAATTAAATTTAATTATACAAAAACGTTTAGAGCTTTGATATTGCGAACATCAATTACTTTGGCATAATAAGAGTGGCCATTCTTCCAAATCAAGAGTAACTAAACCTTTTAATGTTAGAAGGTCGCATAAAATTATCAGTAATCAAACAGTACCGCATTCCAGAACTGGATATTATTGAAAATGTGGACTCTATACAAGTGACCCTCGACTTTCGAACACAATTGGTCGCTGAAAATATGGGAAAAATTTAGAATATTAAAATGTTCTTATCACACCAGCAACTTTTCCATCTCAAAGAAAATTTAATAATTCAATAATCGCAATTAGGTTCATCAGATTTTATTCCATTTTATTCCACCATAAAATCAATACGTATATTTTGGAAGCATATTTAAATGTATGTAAAAAGACAGATAGAAAAACAAAATTCAACGTCTTAATTTGCATAGCTTTTTCTCTTTATTATTTTTTATTGGGTAATCCCAACGTTACTATTGTTTTAGAAAAATATACGGGGCCCCCACGAAGGCCCCAAATGCAGAGGGCCTTGCATCTTTTTGCCTTTAGGTAGCTACTCGCCTGTTTATGTAATTTTATAACATCGAATGGCAAGGCTATTGTCATAAACTCAACACAAAAGACGATAGTGAGTCAAACATTTGATTCTATTGATAATTTCGTAACATCGCAACTATATTCTGAGACTTGAACCACACACACTTAATGTCCGCAGAGTCACAGATTTGCAGAATCGATGGAAGACTAAAAAATCCAGTCGGAAACTATACACGGTTATGTTTTTCTCAGAAAAATGTTTTTTTTAATTTTACATATATATGTATCACATACAAAACCCATGTGGTATTGGTGGATATGGAGATATATCTAGTCTAAAATCATAGATAAATATAATTTCTGCTCAAATTCTACGTCGATTTGAGTAAATTCTTATTGGAAAGCGATTGCGAACGAGTGCAGCGTAGATTTTTAGCACGTTTGAACCGAGTGGGTGGAAGCAGTTGGCCGGTATTGTGGATTAGCTGGATCGCAACCGCTGTTGCGCCAATTAGCGTTGTTGAGATCGAAACATCTCCGAGTTATGCCATCGCCCCGTTACCATCGCACAAGATTGTTTGGCTCTGTTTGCAGACTAAACCATCGGATGATATAACATGGTAACCGCGCAGCATTCCTCCGGGCTGATTATATGCACACGTTGCATCATAACGGCTCGCTGCAAGACCAGTCCTGGCCGTGGGGAGGTTGGCTGACGACCAGCTCTCGCCTCGCGGACTCCTCCACCGCCGAGCTTCGTATTCAAACCATTTGCATAAAACCACACCTCAAAGGAATGGCATGCCTACCGAAAAAAAAACAACATTACGCAGCAATTGTCAAAGGTGAAAGCCAGAGACGACGATCGGATGATTTTGAAAACAATCATGTTCAATGTCAATAGTGTAATTTTTACGTTCTAAATTATGCTCTGAGTCATTATTCGCAGTGAAAAAAAATAAATGATAATATATAGAGAGGGAAATCGAGTCACGATCTTTCAATGGACAGATGAAGAGGTTTTTCTGCATGGCATCATCGTGTCATACCCGCTGACACCGACCATAATTTCGGTAAATACAATCATTATTGTCACAATTATGAAATGTGCATGACCTCCTACATATTTGCATTACGAAATGCGTGTACTCCACAACCGGTCCTCGCATATTCCTATCCTATCCCGCATCGCGTTGCGTTTGATACCAACATTTTTCATCACATGATACGCCCGAGGCGGATAACTTTCATTCCGAACTGACACAATGTGTTACTTATAAAAATCGAGGAATGTATGAATGAATCGAATCCGATGGCAAGAATCGGGTTTCGCGCTCGAACGCGTCGATGTCTCCGGGTAATCTGACACATCGTCCGATTCGGCACAAAATATGGACGCCTTGCGAAACATTTGCGCTGAATATTATTTACCTTGTCATATTTCGACATTGTCCAATGGAACATACGTGTCCCGGTCGCACTCTTCGGGGCTCGAGGCACAACACTGGTACTCCCCCGAACGAATAATAACACAAGAGTAACAATAACACGGCAACGATTGATCTATCAGACGTCGGATGCGTTTTCCGTCACTTTTCTGCACATTTTCACACAACTCTGGCGAACACTGCCGCTGTGGCACGAGTCGTACCCACACACTCCACGGCCCGGCATGCATCCATCGAGACCATTGAAATTCCTAAGTATTTACCTCACGTACGAATCGCATCCACTCTGTTCTACCACTAATCCTCTCGCTCTCGCACGCCGAACGACTACTAAGCGAGAAAGAGATCCGCCGACTTCACTGGCTCGCGCGCAAACAATTGTACACTCACTCAGTAGTGACCCGTTATACCGGGTGTTCGCAAAGAACTCGATGGAACTAACGTCAGCGAAGATTGTGCAATTTAAATCGACTAACGAAATACACATACAAAACTAAAATATAAAATATAACATTGACAACGCGGCATATTGCAATGCGTTTGCGAACACACGGTATATTTTAAGAATTTTGCTTATAGCGGTGGAGCAGCTATCTCTATCTTTTGTACGATACCAAAAAAATCGCATTAATAATAAAAAAAAATGAATAATAATATGTTTTGACAATCCAAAAATCAATACTTAATAAATAAATAATATATTCATATTAATTAACATATAAATATATATGTAAATAATATAAGTACAAAATATAAAAAAAATCCATCATTTATTAATACAATAATATAATTACTGGTATTAAATATTAAAAAAAACATATTGAGTGTATTTTATGTAGGCCGTATTAATACGCGTTTGGACCAAGGCGCGCGCTTGACAACTCTGTTCGTAAACTGAACGCAACATAACCTTTTGACGTTTGTGGCGCCGGTCGTTCCGTGTTTTTATCGAAATCTGATATGCCGAAGGTGCGCAGAAGTCGCAAAGCTCCGCCGGAGGGATGGGAGCTCATTGAGCCGACTTTAGAAGAGTTAGAACAAAAAATGAGAGAAGGTAACATCAATACAATTCTTAACCTAAACGAATATGTTTTAATATTTCAACAAAATGCCATAAAAATATGATGTGGAGTTGCACAGTCGCACTCAATCGTGGATTTATTTAAATTTGATCAAAATTTACACAAAAATTATTTAAAATTGTTGTATACAAAATGTTGTTGTGGTGTTTCAGCGAATTTTACTTCTTTTTTATGCAAAAAACTGGATAATCATAATGCATTTAAATAACTTTAACATAGCCGTGCCGATGGGGTGCATTTGGGACCCGAAGTTTTCGATTTTTCTCGAATAACTCTTTTAACGCTTTCGCAGACACTTGAAAAATGTAATTGCATGCACCGGGACACTAATAATACAAATACAATTCATAAAAATCCTGGCGAATGAGACGAAGTAACTAAAAATGGGTACTTGCTTGAGACAAGTTCCAACTCTACACTCAAACTCCTTGGCAACGTAGATAACTGTGGACGAAAATCTGTCAAATGCACTCGTGACCTATGCAAGATGTTTGCGAATGTGTTAATATAGATCGTACATAACACAAACTTTATGTAATTGTCTAAAAAAGTCTAAAGAATTAAATTATCAATTATTATTGACCCTTTTGTCTGCAATTGCAAAAACTTCATTATTCCCTTCTGTAGTGATGGGCATGATGTTTTTTTTGTTCGCATCCGGAATGATGTGCCAAGTGCGAGTAAAACGTACTAGTTGACATACGCCGAGAGAATGTGTGGTTGCCGTATTTGGCAGTGTGTCCTCAAGTTTGCGTTGGGACAGTATGTGCCAAGTGAGAGTGAAACCGTGCGACTGACACGTGTGGCGAGTGCTCAGTCTACTGGCGTACATCGCCGAATGCACTTGTCATTTACGTATCAGTAGAAAAATTTAAAATATCGAACAAATTTTAAAGCATAATATGAATAACTATTTTTATTCTTAAAATGATCCATTTTTTAGCATTTGAAATCAAGATAAATATATTTATATGATAAATATTTTATTTGTTTATTTTTTTTCAGCGGAGACTGAACCTCACGAAGGAAAGAGAAAGCAAGAATCTCTCTGGCCAATTTTTAAAATTCACTTTCAAAAAACTAGATATATTTACGATTTGTTTTATCGACGTAAAGCAATTAGCCGAGAGCTGTACGATTACTGTTTGAAAGAGAAAATAGCCGATGGAAACCTTATAGCGAAATGGAAAAAGTCAGGTTACGAAAATTTGTGCTGCCTCAGATGTATACAGACAAGAGACACAAACTTTGGCACCAACTGCATCTGCAGAGTACCCAAGAGTAAATTGGAAGAGGGTCGCATTGTCGAATGCGTCCATTGCGGATGCAGAGGATGTTCAGGATAACACATCAAAGTACATTCTAATAGAATTAATTATCTTTGTTTCTTTAAATATGTTAATAAGTTATTTTTCACATTTGAGATATTTTTTTTTGAGATGTGTGAATTATTCATATGTTTAATATGCGACCATTTATTTTTGAATAAAAAAAATCCACACTTATTCTAATCATTTATTTATTTCTTATTGCATTATATGTAGTTCTGGCATTCATCGATTATTTTATATAGTCTCGGCGTGTTAAATAATCCTGCATTCCGACGAATGGAGGATTATTTATCAATACAATGATCAATTATAGAAACCTTGGTGGGGATCTATGAATTACAATGTAGTCGACGGCGTGCCCTCAGTCTGCTACAGGACACCGGCGAGCGTGCACGTCATATTGATTAGTAGAAAAATCTATAATATCAACCAAATTATGAAACATATCATGAATAACTATTTTTATTCTTTGAATAATCCATTATTAACAAAAAAAGTCAAGATATTGATGAAAAATTTATCAATATCTTGACTTGAAATGCTTGGGGTCTATTTTCTATTATAAATAGACCCCTTTTGGGTGATGCAGGTGTTTTCGAGCCATCGTGACGGATCGGTTAAATGAGAAAAAACGTGTGAAACATGTTTTTATTAACTTTCCATGTTCTTGTTTAATTTTATTTTTTATTATTTAACAACACAAAGCGTTTCTATAATATTTTTGTGGGGACCGAAAAATAATCAAAATTTCTTCGATGAGCTCATTCACAGTTAGTTTGTCTCAAACTAACTGTGAATGAGTAATTACCACATAATATAATAACATATTTGGGAATTATTAGTGATATCATCAAGAAAGGTTTAATATAATAAAAAGAATAAAATAAATATAACATTTTATTTTGGTTGAATAAATTATAGTCAACTCTAAACGTACATTGTAACAGAATCACATTTTTAATTATAGTCAAGCTCGACTATACTAAATTTTACAAAACAATGAGATTAATTAATCTTCTGTAGAAACATTAGGTAAACTTACCTGAACATTTAAAAAAATATATGTTTTTGTACTTTTCTACAATTAAACACAGATGAGTAGATATTATATTTGAATTTGTATCAAATTTTTGGCCTTAAAATATTTAAAAAGTGAATTAACAACCGATTTTTGTATAGTTACAAAATTCTTAGACTTAAAAATAGGAATGTACCTTTTCAGCTTATCATTTTTGAGTATATATAATAACATTTGACAACCTGATATCACATATTTTGGAATGTTTTTTTAACATCCTGATTTAATCAAAGAATAACAATTATTTTCAACAAAAAAAAAATATTAAAGATAATAATTAAATTCAAGTCAGTATTTTATATATTGAGCGACATTATTTTAATTAATATTTATTTAATTTACCATTTATATAAAAAATAGGAATAACGTTATCTCTAATATCACAAAGTATATTAGCATCTATTACGTAAATAAATTAATAAAAAATATTTTGCACATTTATTAACTCCTAATATTTAATTATATTGAAGTTATTATAATAACAACATTATAAAAAGTACGAGTAATATGTACAATGTTTTATTCGCAAAATTGTTAGTTTTCAAAGTTTTAGGACAACTTTTTTAAGGTCAAAAAGTTAAATAAGAACATAAAAATGGGTTGTTATATATTTTTTTCTTACTTCTTGTCAAATCATTGCTGATTTTTTTTCAAGTTCTCTATTAAGTTCTATGATTAAATCTTTTACAACATTTGTATTGACATTTTTTCCTAATTGGCACAGTACAAACCAATTTCCGATGGTCAATTTTTTAACAACGTTTCTAATTTGATACTTTGGCATCGAACGGACTTCGCTCAAGAGGCAATACATTCGTATATGCGGAGAAATAAACGTGAGGAATCTATAAATTACTGCAATACCGGATAATATCGCCAAAATCACAAACCAAAACCACAAAACAGCATACACTTTTTCATTGATGATATTTAACGGAAGTACACACATGAAATCGTATTCCTGGACACCTCCGGAAGGACCGTACATATAGAAAGTACATTTAGTGACCTTTGGAAACATCCACGCCATGGGATCCCTGCTATTTATATCTGTTGACTGAAATAAGAATGATGCAACAGCAGGACCGTAATTTAGGAATGATCCTCCAAGAAACGAGTTCAATAACATAATTTGACCAACCTGCGTAATAAAGGAAATATTAAACATACATAAATGAAGGATAACTGATAATAAAGTGATGTAGACTAGAGGCTGGTTATTGGACATTATCCTGATCACCGAGAATAAAGTGACAAGCCAGAGAAATGCGGTTTTATATTCACGCGAGCCCCCTTTCGACGATCTGATCGATATTCGTGTTCCCTCGCATATATTAAAAACGTATGTATATTAAACAAATATGTAGTGAAAATTATACTTACGACATTCGCCAAGTTCATTATTTCGCAGATCATAAATCTTATAACGTAAAATGAATGACCATTTGGTTCGACGAAATAACGAACCATATCATTTTTACGTGGTTCATCCCATTTTTCCAGTATTTGTCCAGTAGATTCTATAAAAATGAAATTTTAAATCAATAGATAAGAAAATAAATTAGGGCAATATAATAAATATAATAAGTGAGCACCCTTGGCGTAAAAATGTAAGGATTGTCATATTTTAGACTAAAAATAATTTGTGACCCCATCAGTTGTCTGTGTTTGATTTTTTATACCATAAAATACAGATAAACCTCATTGATCAGGTAGATTTATCTTCTGGACATGGTCGCGATTGACGAAGAATTAAAAAGAAATCATTTAAAAATTTGAAACACCACTTTATTGATGAAATAAACATTATTAAATCTTTGGGGTTCAATAGTTTTTTGGAAAAGTCCAGAGTGTTTTCTGCGTCTATTTTTTTTTGCAATGAAAAGAAAAATAAATTGTATTAAATACAATAAGCAGTGTTTTACTATCTAGAATCTTTATTATTATTGAGTCGTGGAGAAGTTAAACATTTCCCCCGTTTCAAAGAGAAGCTGGAAAAAGAAATAAATAATGAAATCTACAAAGGAGAAAATCATCTCCAGATTCTATCAAGCTTGCGAAAACAGTTTGATCTGCGGTTTAGTGACTTTAAAGAAGTTGAGCTGCTTGGACAATTTGTTTCAGCTCCTTTTATAAATTTTGACATTGAAAAATTATCGTTTTCATCTGACTACGCAACGATCACAAGAAGAAAGGATTTATGATTTTGTCACTCAACTTTTGTACGTGAACAAGTTTTGAGACGTTATTCCGTTGGGAAATAGTACTGTAGTGCCTTTCCTACAGCTCTTTATTATTTAAAAATTCGCCGTGTGATTTAAGTCTGAATATCATCTACAACAATACATTAGATGCCCCCGGAAGTGGTTACAAGATCTCCGTTGATATTTTGAACATCATTTTCATAATTGATGTGATGTCCAACAATTTATGTGAATGATCTTTTCCAAACACGGTGAATTTATCGTTTATATGTTTTATATAGCTTTCATTATATTTAATTATTATGTAAAAAAATATATATAATTATATAGAGTCGAGTGTTGTCGCGTGCCTGTATTAGACGTGGTGGCGATGGCGGTTGGGCATAATCGTAGTTTCGTAGATTCTAACGGAGCTATGAGGAGCCAGGCAGCTATCCAGGTCAATTCAGTGATGTGTGTGCTATCGGAGGTGCCCGCAGCACCCAATCAGACCGTAAATTAAATACGATTTGGCCCTAACCTCGTCTGATTATTATTGTAACAAACCACACGTGACAACTTTCGATTCGAACTTTGGCTGGCGACCTGACCGTATTCGAAGAGCCTAGATAACCTGGAGAACGTCTGTACGGACATGACATCATGACTGAGATGGAGGTGTCCTCCAGGTGACAAAGACCCGCCCCAGGGTTATAAGGCCACTGTTTAGTTTAGTTAGTTTAGTATATAAAAAAAATATATACTTAATTCAGAAGATAATGATCTCATTCGGTTCCTTCCCATATTTTCCATAAGTAGTGCGGAAAATAAAAGAGCGCAGCTTGCAGAAAAAGTATGATGCAAATCCATTGGTAATACTTGTGTGTTATTTCATCATCAAAGTTAGAATAAGGCCTGACGCCGGGATGTGCTGAATGTTGGCCCATTTTATTCTCTTTATCTAAAATAGATAATAAAACGCATACATAACAAATCAACAATTATTCCATATTGAAGATATATCGACTGCTAACCATCGTGTTGATTTCGAAGAGTGAACGTTCCGTGTATCCAACAGTACGTGTCTGCAACATCTCCGCTCTTATTTTTGTCTCCGATACATTTAATTGGCTCACCAAAGAATTGTTTGGACGATATCATTATGCTTGCCGTTATTAGAATGATCACGGTGAACTTATAATGAAGTTGAAAGATGCCATTGTCGTAAACGGGTTTCACTAAATTTGATATGCCAAACGGCGATAGAATTCCTAGCAAGTCCTTTATCTTAAAAATAAAAACATTAATATATATGTCAAAATTTTCGTTGGGCAATTTTTTCAAGATGTATCTTGAAACGTTTTAGCTATATATAAATAAGTTATCCATGTCAAGTCAAATTAACGTCTATCAATCAAGAGCAAAGCTTCGGTTCGAGGATATTCATCAATAAAAATGAAGATTTGCACAAATATTTAAATAATGTTACAATTCTAAATATGCAAATAATTATTTTTGCAAATTATTATTACAGTGGCCTTATAACACTGGGGCAGGTCTTTGCCACCTGGAGGACACTTCCGTCTCAGTCATGATGTCATGACTACAGACGGACGTTCTTCAGGTTATCATGACTCTTCGAATTTTTTTCAACAACGTTGATATATGATTGGCATGTTGACTGAAACACAATGAGACTGACATCATGTTTGTCTACGTAGCTCCTATGTCGAGCCTAAACAGGGTTATGGACTCAAAATAGTGGTTGGCGTTCAGTTTTTTATTAAAATAATAATAAATGATAATAAAATAACTTCGTGGACGACCGGTAGAACGCGGTCGACACATTATATACACCTGATATACAGTATAATTAAGTTTCAAAGTTTCAGACCGAACTTTTTCGTAAGCTAAGTGATTTATGATGGAAAATTATTTATAAACTTACCATTGTTTCGTACTTGAATAACTTTTATTAGGTGTCGGTGTAAGTCACACCATCTGAATTAGGTTACTACCCGCAGTCGAATTGTCACGCGCTCGCGCCGATACCGCCATTGTCAAAAAAATCCCAAACAGCAACAATTGCATAATTGACAGCACTTGTATTTAAAAAAACCGTTTGAGAACGGAGAATTATTATATTATTTTTATAAAACAAAGCATATGAACATAATCAATTAAATAGATTAAAGTTTTAATATTTAAAAATTAAATTAAAAAAATTATATTCAAAATAATCTAATGTATACTCTATATGCATTTTTTAACCATAGTTTTTATTGTTGTATATAACTCAGTAAGTTTTATATCAAGCTTAGATTTTTTGGATCAATATTAATTATTTACTTTGTTTTATTTATTTATTTAAAAATGGATAGATGGAATTATAATTAATTCCAAAGCACCATCTCCCTATATAAATGTAAGATTTTTTAAGATGCGTAGATGTTGAGCTCCATAATTTGTAATCATCTCCTGATCAGAGTCATAAAGTAATCATAATAGATTATTATTACCTAAAATGCTACGATACTGATAATTAAAACTAGAATTAAATTATTGTTGAAATCAAATATATTTTTAAACTAACTACACATATTTAAAATATATAAAATAATGCCTAATTAACGTTATATAATATGATATATAAAATATACAAAAGATTGTGAAAATATGTAATGGTCAATTATTTTTGTCTTTTGTTTTAAAAATGTACACATCACATAAAAACCCCGCTCGAATGTGACAGTTGATACAAAATGGGTTTGAAACTCTCCGCTCGATTGATGCGTAATATATTTTTTTTTATTAATAATCAAACAATGAAATTATAGTAGATTAAATCTGAATGTATTAGAAGACAGTTGTGTTATTTCAGTCTTTCGATCTTAAGTTTTCAGTCTCATTTTCATTATGTCGTTTATTATAAATTTAATTATTCGGTTTTTATATATCAATATAAAATAAAAGTAATTTATTCAATCATTTCACTATTTATTTGGTCTACCGAAAAGTTCTCCATAAATTGCTGCCTCCTTTTGTCATTGAATTTTTACATATGTGCTCTTCTAAATTGACTGAAACAATGATTCCATCATCTCAGTATTAAATGAGATTTATTCGCGAAAACATTTCCATTGATATAGTTTATTTACAGCATTATAGCATTCTCGAGGAAGGTAAGAGCTTCTCGAATCCAAAGAAAGGCATGTTTGGAAATGAAATGTCGACAAGTCGTCTATTTGAATGATACTCGAGTGAAAAAGGCAGATGCCTATTACTATCATTATTTACCACGAGAATGGCAAGGCACATGCTGCTTTGGGTACTCCCCAAAAATTATAGAACTAGGCTGAGAAATTCTGTCACATCTGGCATCCATTTCCCTGTTTCTGCAAAATTTTTTGAAGGAAATAATAAAAAGCGAAGTGGATATCAGCTTGGGATTCAATAAATACAATCGTGCTGGGAAAAGGTCATTAATAACAATGGCAATTATATTATACAGTAAATAATAATAAACGCATTATTTTCTTTTAATTAAAAGGATAGAACTTTGCGGTAGACTTAGTTACAATTTTGTATAGTGTTTATTTTTATCGGAAAACATATATTATATATTCCGTGTAAAAAATCTATCATATATCTGATATTATTAACAATATTAAAAAATCAGGTTTCTGATTCAATCAGTGAGAAAGTTTCTTTCGCGATTGATTGATTGAACAATAAATTAATATAATTTTTCATCTCGGGTAAATGTATTTTTCATAATTACTTTAAATAAATACAGAATTGGGTGTTTTTGCATTATAAATGAATTTTTCTACGTTTTACTCCCAACCATAAACCGTTCACCGGATGCATATTAAAAGTGTCTTTGGCTAAAACAAATGGAATCGGCGTTTTGCTCGTTGTTGATAATTCGAAATGCGCCAACATATGAAACATGGCAGATTTGGCCTCCATCAATGCGAATCTGGCACCTGAAAATAAACATTGTTTATTTAACTATTTAATCACATGCCTCGTGATGCAATTTGTGAAGTGTGAGTCATTTTCAGCTGAATTTGACTTACATATACCACACAGCCGCTAATTATTTATTTAAATAAGTAAATTATATTGACCTATGCATAGCCTTGGTCCAACTCCAAATGGTATGTACGTGAACGGTTTGATTAAATGTTTATTTTCATCGGAGAATCTTTCCGGATCAAATTTTTCTGGTTCTGGGTAATACTCGGGATCGCGATGAATCGCATATATTGGTATTATAA
This sequence comes from Philopotamus ludificatus, assembly GCA_022495035.1. Lineage (NCBI taxonomy): Eukaryota > Metazoa > Arthropoda > Insecta > Trichoptera > Philopotamidae > Philopotamus > Philopotamus ludificatus. The sequence continues at coordinate 21,247 of JAGXCT010036058.1, read as the reverse complement.
ATTCATCCTTCACTTTGACCTAAAAAAATGTATGTATCAATAATATTTGAAAGTCTGAGTTTATTATTTCAAGATATACAGTCAGTTCTCGACTTACGACGAAAGGTAAAAATAGTATAATAATCGTTTTTTTAAGTTTTTGTCATATATTCCCAGCGTGTGTCATATTTGTTCAACTTAGATTTTCTAATCCCAAAATGTCTAATCAGACTGATCAGAATAAGAGAAAAACTAAAGTTTTAGCGAAAAAAAAATCAAATAAAAAACTAGAGTGCGGTAAAACAGTGTCATTAATTTTTGATAATTTTCCAGGTCATCCCCCATACTTAACAGAATCACATCCAAACATAAAAGTGGTTTATTTACCTCCCAATATCCCAAGCATTCTGCAACTGATGGATCAAAGGGTTATTGCTAAATTTAAAGTGCATTATTTAAGAATCGCTTTTGCTCATTGAAAAGATATTAATCAATATTATTGTACAATTAGCTAAGCAACTTAATCTGGAAGTTAACAATGAAGGATGGTTAATTCAATTTCTTGAAAATTATGTTGAAGAACTTACAATCCAAGACTTGATTGAGATGAAGGAAGAATGAGATTGAGAAAAATATAAAGCAATTCCAACGCGCCAAACTATCTACATAAATATTTTTATAAAACATGTGGAGGTAATGGGTCTCTTTCTCTTACGGACACCTATCTGACTACTAACTTAGCTCAGTCGCAATCGACTTACATTATCAAAATAATAAATAATAAATCGAAATATTATAATTTGTATTGCTATATTATAATTGACTAACATCTTGCATTTCAAGAAAAAAACTGCTTTTGTTGCACTGATTAAACCGGCCCCAAGCCGGTATGTGCGGTGTGGATGGATGGCAAAGGATGGAGCTGTGTCGGACCGGTCTGACACAGCTTCATCCCGGGTACAAAAGAATTATCGAAATAATATGCATTTTACCTACAAGCCATAACACTGGTAATATGAATAATTTATTTATCTAACTTATCGACCCTTAATCATTTCAACTTACGTCCGAGGTGGCGGAACAGAACCCTTTCGTAAGTCGACAACTGACTTTTTATATTTTACATACCTCGTAGTTTTTATTACATTTTTCATTTTGTGGAGGAAGTGTATATGGTTTTACACAGACTCTTTCCAATAGACCATCAGGCGGCCAAAGTCTTAATGTTTCTTAAAATGGTAAAAAGATGTTTTGAAAACTTTTCATAAATATTATTTGAATAGTAAATGTCTCATTATTTAATGTCTGTTAAAAACAAAATGTATTTACCTGAAACCACCATGTCGATATATTTCATTGCTTGTAAGTCTAAAAACGTTGGTTGTCCTTTTGTTTTTTTATAGACCTCGTCAATTTCGTAATGCAATTTTTGTTGAATTTCAGGATGAGTCGCTAGTTCATATGCTATGAAACATAATAGAGCCGAAGGTGTACCGAATCCAGCCACGATGAACGCCATTGCTTGCGCTGTTATTTCGTCATCGGACCATTCTGAAAGTAAATTAACAAATGATTTAATGGTGAAATTCAATCATTCAACTTTACCGTTTGTAATTATAAATAATAACCTCTCTTTACGCTCTCTTGTTTGTTAACTATGCTTCCTTGAACGTTTGAAAATCTCGAATCCTCCGTTTGTCCGTTTTCACCATCACTTTGTAATGATCCTTTTTTGGCCAACATCAAAAGGTGAATCATATCATGTCGGATAATACCGTTTTTCTCTCTATTTTTAATCGTATTGTGCACAATATTTGAAAAGAATTTTATTACCGAAGTCGAAAATAAAGTTAATTTTAATTTCTGAAACGTATCAATTATTGTTAAATAAATTTGTTCATTCTCGATATTTCATTATTCGATGTGAACATATATAACCTTCATAATACTTGGAATAAAGGCGTACGCCTGAAATTTAATATACTGCCATCCGCTGAAATTAGTTGCAACTTTTCCCATGATGTAAAATTTATTATTTTTTTCGCTGAAGGAATTTATTTTAAATCCGAACGCCGTGGATGCAATGACGTCGTTTGTAAATCTAGTCATCGCCTCTTTCATTTCAATCTCTTTTATTTCACCTGTATTTCAATACATAAATTTATTTTTAAAAAATAATCTAGTGGTCGCGATTGCGGTAGGGCATATTCATGATTTCGTAGATTCTACTGAACTATGAGGAGCCCAGGCCGCTTACCGTGCTGATTCGGTGACGGATATGCTACCAAAGGTAGCATCCGATCTGACAGTAAAGTAAATACAACTCAGCCCTAACCACATTAAATTATTATTGTTACAATCAACGTGTTGACAGCTCGGTTCGACCTGACCCGTATTCGAAGAGTCTAGATAACCTGGAGGACAATGATTGGAATGACTGGATGCTTCTCTGTTGAAGATCGCGTTTCCTCCAGGTGGTAAAGGTCCGCCTTGGGTTAGATGGCCATTTAAATAATAAATAATAATATATAAATCAATATCACCTTGCACATCTTTCGTTTCTTCCATAAGATAATCTCTGTATTGTTCGGAACATTCCGTAATTAGCGGATACATTGCTTTCATTTTTGATCCTGTAAAGGCGGGACTCAGAGTAGCTCTCATATCTCTCCATTTTTGACCTACGAATGAATACAATGATAATATTTGCATTTACGATTCAATTATCTAAAAAAATGCAAACCTCTCAAAAAGAATAAATTGCTTCCCAAAAGCGGCTCCGCTTTTTCATCTAAAAATACCTTGTGATCAACAAAATGATCGAAATCCTTAACACCGATTTTTTTAATGAGATCCAGATCGCGTATTAGTATCGTTGGCGTCATAAATGAAAAAAATCCACTGTACCTGTATATTATTTTACTTTTAATATGATTTTCGGGTAAAATAATAAATTAAAATTATTTAAATACCTTTGGCCTCGACTCGCATTATAAAATTTCAATAATACTTCTGTTAAATGATCTTTTCCTATGAATATTTGAAAAAAGTTGCCGAAAAATGGTAGAGGTCTAATATTTAATTTCATTCCTCTTCTGTCAAAATAACTATTTCTCCATATTGCGAATAATAAAGCTGAACCGATTATAGTTATCAACGCAATCAAAAAGTCCACCACATTGTAAGCCATATCTGAAAATAATTATTTAGAAATTATGTTATGTCATCCTAAAAAAACCATTATTTTTATTATTATTAAGTCAATATAAAATATAATCGTCTTCATTATTAACAACTGACTCACACCTGTCCTGCAAGTTTTCTATCCCTTTTCTATAAAAACTAGATGGTTTTGAATAACCGATCTGTCACGGCGGCTCGAAACAAACGGTGTCGGCCGATGGTGACTATTTACTATGAAATCAAGTCAGCATTCTATGCATTCTCCATCCTGCATTGCAACTGCTACGATAGAGCCTGTGGCGGTTTTCACTTGGTCGCCCATCGCTCCAGCGGATGGGTGCCTTGCCCCTTACCCACCGTCTTTGTACGATTCCAAGCGCGACGATCTTCTCCAAGCTATCGTTCCTTCTGGTGAGATGTCCAAAGTATTGAAGAATCCACTTGAGACATATGGTAGAAAGTCGTCTCTGTCGTTTACCATTTCTTTTAGGACAGACACGTTGGTGCGTTTAGTGGTCGATGGTATTCTCAGCAGAAGTCACCAGCACCACATTTCGAAGGCGTCAATTTTCCTTTTCATGCTCTCTTTTATGGTCCATGTTTCTACGCCGTAATTGAAAATTGAGAATACCAGACTGCACTAAACGCTTTTTTGTGTTTTGGGTTATCCCCTTGTTTTACCAGATTGTCGATAGCTTTGACATTGCATTTTTAGATATGAAACAAATGATTTTTGATATCATCTACATTTTTTATCTTTTAATGAATGCACTAAAAATCGAAATAGGTAGTAATCGGAAAGTGCAAAACTCTGGCGAATACGGAGGATGCGGTAGAACTTCACAAGTGAGCTTAGCTTTATGGGAGTGCGTTTTCATGCTGTAAAAAAACTCCTCTTCGATTAAAAAAACAGGTAGTTTTTCTTGCAGTTTTTGTTTCAATGTGTCTAATTATTGACAATAAGTTTCAGCAATTATCGTCTCAATCGGTCTAAGAAGTTCATAGTGAATAACTTCTGTCATATTCCACCAAACACATAAAACGAACCTTCCGAACTGTCAATTCTGGCTTGACTGATTGAACGGGGTTGTTTCTTAATAAGCAGTTGTTTTGTTTTTCTTTACATTATCATATATGATCCATTTCTCATCTCCAGTGATAATTTGCGGGGAAAAGTTGTGTTCTATGTCTTGACAACAGTGATGCACATGTCACTTTGCTTTGTTATCTGCTGACAGTTGATCCGACATCCTGCTTACTTTTCCGAGGCGTTTTAAATATTCATACGTAGTCGACGACAAAGATGCACGTTTTTGTGATAATTCTCCTATATTTTGGAGAGGATCTGATTCAATTAAAGATCATAGCATGTCTTTATCAAAATTTGTGGGCTGTCATGATTTAGGGATAACCTGTCATTTTCTTTCACCTGCTTTAAAGCGTCTAAACCAAAATTGACATCTGTTTATCGTTGGGACTGGTGCATAAATTTCGTTGATGGTGTTTGTGGCTTTAGTCGTGTTCAAACCCTGATAAAAAAAACACGGCATACAATGACGAATACGTACTTCATTGGTATCAGGCTTCGACATTTTAACCCCTAACAATTTAATAATGTTTTTGGCACAAAAATAATAATGCTGACGAACAATACCACAAGAAATAATAGTTACAGAAATTGTGTGTGCGATAATATAAATGATAAAATATTAACTTAATTATATTCGAATAACCTATTTTATCGTCTGTTGTTTTGTGATACATTTTTTACATACGTGGAATAGCCGTAGATTTGATTAAATTGACATGCATACATTGATATTGATACAAATATTTACGATACAAATATTTTTATGATACAAATATTTACGTTTTGTTAATGATTAGTTAATTAGACTTAAGATAATTTAAATTGCACATAATTTTGATATTATTCAAACGTTACCTGATAACTCTTGTCGCTGTATTATAATAGTATTATAATATTATTTGTATGATTTTAACACCACATGATTTTTGTAGTTACGATACACGCATATTATTGATAAGTAACACGACTGCTTTAGTTTACAAGTAATTCTGTAAAATTATTATTGTATAATTTCTATTGAATCTAAGTGGTGTAGTATAAATTAATGTATATTTATTTATTATTAATGCATATAAAAAAATAATAAACCTCAGTTTTATTATATGATAGTCGAGGATTGAATTCAAAGCGAAAAAAAAATATACGTAAAGTTATTAAAGACGTTTTTAAACGTATTGTATAAAATTATATTATAAAAGATAAGTTTATAAATATTTCAAGGGTTTATATACCGTTTCTCTTATTTTTTGTAATGCCAAAATTATGGATTGACTACACACAAGCATTTAATTTAGTTCGTGGAGATAATTGCAGCGATGTATGTATATAAAATCATTATCAATTTTATGTATTTGACCTTGTTTTTCAACCATGACATTTGTGCGTATGTTACTGTTTCTACAAGAAATATTTTTTTTTTTCTAAAATAATGATTTAGTAAAAAAATTTAAGGCTATAGAACGATCCGCTAAATTTAAATTGTCGATATTCAACGATGTTTGATATTAAATATATAAAAAGTGTTCACAACCGCAAATATATCTCATCATTCTAATCAATAATCTAATTAAATTTATGAACCGTTTTCTTTTATTTATCGTTAAAAAAAGTTTGAGAACCGCTTATTTATCGTTAAATGTTTTTCAATAGAGTAGCTCGTTTTATTTTACATGATCATCAGACAATATTGTTTTTCTTGGCTAGACCTTGGTCCAATACATAATTTATAGATGAATTATATTATTGGATTTTATTGCGTCATGGACTTTGCAGCGAATAACTCAAATTTTATCATATGGCATTAAATTAAACAATTTATGAATGAATAAAAATTCATTCTGTTTGAGAGATTGGAGAATTTTATCGCTCTGTGATGATCATGATGATCATTAAAATTAGAGAATTATTTTAACAAGTTCAAACAAAATCATTATATTTATTTTGTATCGTTTAAATTTATATTCACTATAAGCATATGTCACTGTGCATACTTTTATTAATTCTTATGATTTATTAATTGTTCAATTTATATTTTACTCACGTAATATGAATATTAACGTTTTTCTATTTTATTTAAGAAAATCAAGTCCACAATATAATAAGTAATTGTCTATGAGTGAAAGAAAAACTGGGAATGACTAAATCAAATGTTGTCCTTTGTATTTATTGTTATTTTTTGCATTCTTAGAATAATAATCTGTACCAAACTCTTAACAATAACATGTTTAATTAAATATTTTGAAACATGTCTGAATCAACACATCTTCTAAAAAAAATGTATTGTACAAGTGTTGGAAATTGATAAAATTACTTTCTCAGAAATATATGCACGTCCGATGCCTTATTTTGTAAATAACACTAAAATAAATAGACAAATTTATAAAAAATATTGATAATACCTCACCTCTAATTTTTATTGACTATCTGAATGTGAATATAAATAATGTGAATTGAATATAAATAAAATATTAAATTAGTTATGCTTCAAGAAGTTTCGATTCATTTTCTAGTCACAAGACATTCACTCGTTGAGCATTTGGACGTGACCAGACTCTCGAATGGTAGTTGGGGTCTTAAAATGGCATAAGTACTCCATACCCTTTTACGCCAACCCGTTTTGGTATGCGGTTTTTGTTAAAAACTAATGAGGGGGTTTTTCGCGGTATTCGCTCTCAAATTCTTTAGGAGTTTCGGCGTGATGAGTTACAGCTAGCATTAACCTTGTTCTGTGATAGCAAACCTTTCATCATGAGAAGGACCTTTCCAATGGAGAAGTAAGGAGGAAGAGGGAGCAAAAGTATCGAAACTAAGTCAATTATCGACCTCCATTTTAGGGTTTTCCTTCTCAAGGCATATTGGTGCCGCTGATGAGAAACCATTAGAAAACAGATGAATTTATTGGTATTGTGTTATTTTTATTTAAGAACTGTGGTAGTGGATTTTTAGTCTACTTCATCTAAATTGTATCGGTCGATTTGATATCAGTCGATTTCCATTGGTTTGGTTTAATAACAAAAGTTTGCTGACCATTTGTTTGGTTATGTGGTTAAACAGCCGTTTTTCTGTTACTTATTTGTAACTTATATTTATTTTTAAATGGTTAGCGGCACGATATATTATTTAGAAGATTTGGTTGTTAACAATTCATATTGTAGCGAGATTGCCTAAGCAGCCTTGAGGTTTTTAGGTCACTTCATCCAATTTAAGTCGGTTGATTTATTGGTTCGGTTTTGGTTTATTTATTTAAAGATTCCTGACCATTACTAGTTTTATTATTCTGTTAAACAATAGACATTGTTATTGTAATGCTACGAGAGATGGATGTTGTTCATTTTGATTGCTCCGTTGGATGAGGGCCCCGTTATTGTTTCTTCTATCGAGATGTCCAAAGTAGCGAAGAACCCTTTTGGGACATTTAGTTAAATTGATATAAAGTGTGTCATCATTTTGCTCCCCATTTCTTCTAGGATAGAAATGTTTGTGCGTTTAGTGGTCCATAGTATTCTCAGTAGTCGTCACCAGCTCCTCATTTCAAAGCCGTCAATTATTTTTCTTCATATTTCCTTTATGATCCAAGTTTCTACGCCGTATATAAAAATGAAGGATACAAGACTCTGCATCAAACGTTCTTTTCTTTGCGATATGGCCCTGTTTTTTCCAATAAAGAAAACCATTGTTCACAATCGTAATCGTTAAAATTGACGTTGTATTGACAAATCATATATTTTTATGTGTTTTTGTAACCCGATTCTTTGTTATTCAATCAAAATTAACAATGAATTTTATCAATTTTACTGGAATTCCCAATGTCTAATTACATATTTTATCAATTATTTTTGTGCCATTTTAATTATTAGAAAATGTTTGTCATTTATATTAAATGTAATCTTTTTATTACGTTCTTATTTATATTGCAGACTATCTAGCGTATAGTCACCTTAAGTTGACGGTAGTTTTGAACATAGGACAGCTGATAACATCTTTTTTAACTTATGCGTATGTAAGTTTGTATATATGTTAATGATATAAAAATATGCCATGACCTTATTAACACTAACATCGTTGATAACAGCATCTAATTCATTCAGTGATATGTGTAAGTAGATTTTGAAATAATTCTCGAAAAGATAGTATTTACCACTTTATTTATAAATCTTTAAATCTACATACATTTATAATTATTATATTTTATTTCTTTTGCTCCCTGAGTTGTAGACCGAGCCAAAATCCTCCCTCGGAATGCATTATAAAAGTATCCCTGGCAAGGTTCAATGGTATTGTAGTTTTTTTAGTGGTGACAATATTAAAATTGGCTAACAAATGAAATAATATAATTTTTGTTTCCAATACTGCAAACCTCGCTCCTGTAAATTAATTAAATTATTAACATTGTCGGAAATGTCGAAAAAAAACGGAGGTATTGAATATTTATCTACCGATGCAAAATCTTGGTCCCACACCGAACGGTATGAACGTAAACGGTTTAATATTTTCCTTGTTATCATCGGAGAATCTTTCCGGATCGAACTTTTCGGGATTAGGATAGTATCGTGGATCACGATGAATAGAATAAGTCGGAATCCAAACGTCGTTACCCTTTTTTAACTACAACGGCAGTGTATAATTTATAATTGATGGAATAAGCTTTAATTTAAAAATAAAAATATAATTTGTGTCTTACGTGATAAGGCTTCGTACTTTTATCATTAGGTGGCGGCAGAGTATACGAATCATTACATATCCTATCGAGATGGCCATCTGGGGGCCATTTCCTTAGAGACTCTGAAATTACGATACGTTTAATAATGTCTAATATTTTTTTTATATTTTTTGAGGGTGTAATAAATACCTGATACGACCATATCGATATATTTCATATTTATTAAATCGTTATAACCCAACGATTCATTTTCGCTTTTCGATAATACATCGTCGATTTCTTCTTGTAATCTTATTTGAATATCCGGATTTAAAGCTAACTCGTAAGCTGTGAAACATATGAGGGATGATGATGTATCAAATCCGGCGACCATGAAAGCCATCGCCTGCGCTGTGAGATCGTCATCGTTCCATTCTGAAAAATGCAGATATGAATATTTATTCGTGTTAAAATTTCATAAATATTTAATTTTATATATAAAATACCTCTTTTTACTGTATTTTCTTTTAATGCCGTATTTTGAATGGTTGCAAATCCAGTATTTTCAATTTTTGAAACGTCGCTTTCAAATTTCAGGGAGCCTTTCTTCACCATCATCAATAAATTGATCATGTCCGGACGAACAACGCCGGTGATTTCTCTCGTTCGCATTGTGTTGTGGACTAAGCTTGAAAAGAATAATCGCACTTGAGATGTGAATAATGGAATTTTGAAGAACTGCAAACAGTAAGTTTTATTAAGATTATATTTATATTTTTTTGTAATCATATTGTATATTAAATCAACCTTCATGACTGAAGGAAAGGAACCGTATCCAAGAAATTTCAAGAATTGAATTCCGCTGAAATTCGTCGCACTTTTTCCCATTTCGTAAAACGTGTTGTTTGCTTCTTCCAATGAATTAGTTTTTACTCCGAACGCTGTCGATGCAATGACATCGCTCGTGTATCTTGTAAATATGTTTTTCATTTCTACTTCAACATATCCGTCATCTAAAATTACAAAAATGTTCTATCGATAATTTGTAATATGGCATAAAATAAAATGAAAAGCCATTCATTATTAGATCGATAACTGAAATCATATTTATAAAAATTGTATGTTTAACCTATTGCTGGTGAGATTTTTGATTGTTTTTTAAAATATTCGACATTCTGCTCGGCGCATTCCACGATCAACGGAAACATATTCCTCATTTTCGAACCAGTGTAAGCGGGACTAATCGATACTCTCATTTCTTTCCATTTTTGACCTTAAAATAAAATTATAACAATCGTTAACTCAATCTTTATTACAAATATAAATAAAATCGGATCTACCTTTAAGGAAGAATAAATTTCTTCCAAACAAAGGGTCTGCGTCTTCGTCCATAAAAACTCTATGATCGACAAATTGATCGAAATCCCTTACAGTGATTTGTTTTATTAGATCTAAATCTTTCAATATAATAATTGGATTTCGAAACGCATATAATCCAACGTATCTAAATGAATAAATAATCTTTATATGTCATAGATTCACTCATTAAAACTAAGACGAATAATATCATAAAACGATTTACCTTTGATCGTCATGTTTATGGTATGTTTTATACACGAGCTCTGTGAAATGTTCTTTTCCTAAAAATATTTTTAACATGTGTCCAAAGAACGGCAACGGACGATCCAGGTGTTTTACTCCGTTGCGTTGGAAATGTCCGTTTAACCATATTCCGTATATTAGAAGGAGACCTATTAGGATAACGCATAGATGCCATGTTTCGATATTCATTTTTGCTGAAAAAAAATAAATGTTGATGACAAAATACCGATTAAAACAGTTTTAATCCGCAATGATTCGTGCTGAATATTTTAACACCACACACTTTGAAAGACTCACCGTTCACAATGTGATTTTATCGCACTAATAATTATCTTTTGCTTGCCGTATATTTATTACAACTGGATATATTCCATGACGTTTTATTTCTGATTATATATAATTATGCATCAGGCAGATCTGTGTTTGACTTACTCGATAATTTTGTAAGCGAAATGTCAAATCGGTTGCTATTCAGAATCTTTTATTTGTTGTAAATATTATAAACAATCATTTATTGTAAATAACTAACAAGTTATATAGCACATAGATAACGAACGTGATACAGGGTCACGTAGAGTTCATATTAATATCTTAATGTTTTAATATAATCTAATATTTATTTTATTCGTAGAACCTATAGTTGCCATATTATAAAATATCATATGCCATTTTCTTTTAGGCATACATTGAGAGTTTAATATGCATAGAAAAATATATTTGGACGAGCGGCACATTCAAATATATGCAGAATATTAAATTTATTATCCCACTTAGCATATATTATTTTGAATGGTTGAATATAGTGACCATGGCCATGTAATTTGAGTATTCTATGACCTTGACTATAGAATGTTTCATAGGTGACTAATGCAACAATGTAAATTTACCAAAATATTTTTTTCCAGCAAAAGATCTCAGTCCAAAAGAAGCACTCTGTCCACAAACTGTGGAAAGTATTCGGTGACCTGGTTTTTTTTGCAGCTCAGGAGTAAGTTCAGCCACTCGTTGCCATGACTCATAGTAAACTGGAATTGCCAAGATATTTTCTTACTGCAGAATATACAAGTAGCAAATATACGTCACCAATTAAAAACAAATGCTAACGAACTGAGAATTTACTAATATTGTTATAAAAATTGTATGTATTGTTTGCATCGTTTTTGAATAACTATGTCCTGTGTTGAAATATCTGTATTAAAGCACATAGATTAAAACCCCGTTTCACGTTTTCCCACTATTTGCGTTCAATTTTTACTATCCAGTTTTATTTTAGTACCCCGTTTCTAACCCCGAATCCACGTTTTCTCTCTAATTACGTTTTTATTTATCAATCCCTTCAAAAACGTAAAAACGAGGTTGACGGTAGTTTTATTTTGTAGTACCCTATTCTAATAATTATCCTAATCGGTAATAGAAAGAATTTTTACTCACTGTCGTCGAAATATTTTGATTATTTTAAGCACTAGAGAAATTTATATAATTATGTCTCGTACTCGAATAAACTTGGCAATGGAAAAATGTAGCTAAAACTCAAATTTACGAACGAAACTATGGGTTCTAGATAAACGTATGAATTGAACGAACATATTCCTATCCTAATAATTTTTATACAAAGCTTCCAGCACGTGTTGTTAGCGTGTGCAGTGAATTGACAGTTGTCACTCCGGGATGACCATTTACAGTCATATATTTAACATCAAGTGTTGTAGGTATAATTAAAAAAACTGTTAAATTATTATCTTATTGTGAAAACAAAGGTAATAATTAATCGCACTTGTATTCTATTTATTTTTTGATGACATTTAAAGTAAAGAAAACCGGAAATACGATACGAAGACAATCATAATATTCATTCACTTAAAAATATGCTTCTTTAATGATATAAATAATTAAGATTATACGTTAATTTAATGTTTTTATTACGTTTTAGATTTTACATTAAATAATCAGGACGATGTTTATATAAAAACAATGTTGAGATATTTTAATGCGTTGTTTATTAAGTGCCATAAATAAATATTGTCCATAGTGTGTTAAAAAATATATACCAGCTATATTTATCATAAATAAGTGTTCGATATAAAATGAATAGCACGGCGTTCATTAATTTCTCGGCTTCAAACCCAACCAGAATCCATTTTCCGAATGTAACGTAAATGTATTAGCGTCCAATTTCAAAGGTATGACAGTCTTTTCGGTCGTCACTATATCAAAATGACTTAACAAATGAAAAATCATCGCTTTCACTTCCATAACTGCGAATCTGGCACCTGTAATTAAATTTAATATTGTAGTTTATTTTATTTATATAATGAGTAAATATATTAATGGTTTACATACCGATGCATAGTCTAGGTCCGACGCCGAATGGAATAAATGTGAAAGGATTCATCAAGTGTTTATTTTCCGGTGAAAATCTTTCCGGATCGAATTTTTCAGGATCAGGATGATGTTGCGCATCGTGGTGAATCGAATAAATTGGTATCCAAATATCATCTCCCGTTTTTACCTGTAAATTTAAAAAAAAATATAAGACGCATTTTTTAAATTTCATATGAAAAAATCGAAAACTAGAGTTATAATGCAGTTCGCTACTTAAAATAAATTAGACGCTTCTAATCGACTATTTTTTTTTGAACGAGGTATTTTCCTAATTTCTCGTCTATGCTGGATGCACTGGAGGTGCATTTCTATTATTTTTTTGTAAGTCACACAGTTTGATGTTTGTTATCTCAATAATTAAAAGTTTATTGGGACTAAAAATATTTAATTAACCATATCTATTGTTTTTATTTTTTATATGTTTAACCACTTCATGAGCGAATTATTTTTGCAAAAACGTTCCAAAAAAAAAATACAATTTGAAGCATATAATTATATTCAAAACATAAAAATGTAATGCCTTGAAAATCTATTATCAGGTTATAGCAAAGTAAGAATGTAATTAGAACAAAATAAGCTAGAGAGTGATTCTTTCATAATCGACGAGAAGATGCAATAATAAAACTGATTTATTTAAGCGCGCATCTGGCTTCACACGAATACGCGTGAGCGTGGATATAGAACTCTTTTGCTTGACGCGTATTCGTGTCAACGCAGTGGTTAATATATTATTTTTAGTTTTTATTTTAACGATACCCCACCCACAGTTTTAATTATTGGATATTTTTACAACAAACTTACGTCACTGCATTTACATAACTAGGTCTACAAAGTTAACTGGTTAAACGAGTTATGCTTATTTTACAAATCATAAGTTTGGGCAAAATATAAATATTTTTAAGATATAAATATAAGGTTATCTATATGCAAAGTAATGTCATATTTTTAACGAAGAAAAACTTGTTTTATTAGTTAGTAATATAAAATATCAATATAAATTCTATAATTATTTAAAACATTTCTCCGCCATTCTATTTTTGATTTCCCTTTCGTAAAATTTTGGCGGTTTTGAGTTGAAATATTTGGTAAGTTACTTTTTCACCTCTTCGGCATTTCTTATTGTTTTTCCATCAAAAAAGTTTTGTAATAACCCGGAAAGATGGTAATCTGATGGCACAAGATCCGGAGATTACAGAGGATTTTTTTCGTTGTCGTCGTACGAATAAAGTGCTCATTTCTTTTGATTCCTGTTCTAAGAGTAATTTGCAATTTTTTATGTCTTCATTAACTTGAACTTGAGTATCCTAGATTGTTACCAATTTCTTGAACATTTGCAGTTGGATTTGATGCTGTTTTCAAAGTAAAAATTCCTTCAAAACATTGCCTACTAAATCGCAAATGTCATTAGTTGTGACAGTTGCATTTTCTTTTTATAAGAAATGATAAAGAACAGGAGACAAATGCTCTTTTTCTTGAGTCCCTCATGTCTGAGGATTGTGACCATTCTTGTTCTGAATCTTTGTGATATTGACTCTCCAGGATCCTGTGCAATCCGCATATCGTATCGCAGCTACTTTGGTGGAGCCAGTGACGGTCTTCACTTGGTTACTCCAGCCCTGCTCTTTCCCTGTGTTCTTGTACTTTTTCAAGAGTGACGAGTTTCTCCAGGTCATGGTTTTATCTGGCATGATTCTACACTAGACGTTTTTTTGTCTCTTTTGTATCCCTCTGTTTTTCCAATCGTTGAAAGCTTTGATGTTGTATTTTAGCCATCCCTATTTGCTTTCTTATTCCTGAGTCACAATTTCCGTTACTCGTAGTACTTGATAGCTGATTGCTTTTACCGACTCGAAATGGAATAAATGCTTCAATCGAAATAAATGCCTCCACTTGCAAAAGGGTTTGAAAAAAATATTAACACAAAACACGTGATGTTGATGAACCCGATACGACACGACTTTCTGGATAAGTAGTAAATGAAATAAATATATTGATTTTAAATTAATATTGAGAAGTATACTTTTTTGCCCTTAAATCGCTATGGCAACGCCGGTGTAACAACCGCTTGTGACATGTGCTGGAAGCTATTGTAAAATTTATTGGGATAGGAATGTGTCATAAGTTTTGTTGGTAAATATGATGGTTATCTAGATTTTTGGATTTGGAAATGTTTCCCGTACAGGACATAATAATGTAAATTTCTCTAGTGGTTAAAGGATTAAAAATTTAGATCTAGAAAGTGAATATTTAATAACCATTTTATATTACCTTATATGGAATATTACTAATTTCATTCTGTGGTGGTAAATCGTACGGTTTCACGCAAACCCTCTCTAGTTGACTGTCCGGAGGCCACATCCTCAACGTTTCTAAATTTTTCAAACGCATTATTAAAACGAAATTACAATCGTAAAATTTATTACGAAAGAATTATATTGTTTTTATTAACCTGATATTACCATGTCCATATATTTCATTTTTTGTAAATCGTTATATGTAAGTTTTCCATCAATCGTAGCTAAAACATCATCGATCTCAGCTTGCAATTGTTTTTGAATATCTCGATTTATACTCAACTCGTAAGCGGTAAAGCATAATAACGACGACGACGTATCGAATCCCGCCAGCAAAAACGCCACAGCTTGCGCTGTCAAATCGTCATGGCTCCATTCTGAAATACGGACGAGGTAATCAAGACATTGATTCAATTTATTATTATATGATGACGTTCAAATGTTACCTCTCTTTTGAGTATCTTGATTATTGTAGTTTGTGAAACCGGTGTCTTCTCCATAAACTGGATCATATTCATAGCTTAGCGAACCTTTCTTAGCTAAAACAAGTAGATGGATCATGTCTTGTCTGATGATATTTAATTTGTCTCTAGATTCGATAGTGTCACGTATCAGCTTACGGAAGAACGATTGTACATCGTTCGGAAATAATGATATTCCAAAAAACTGGAATTTGAAATGAATTATTATCGCAAATCATATAAATATGTATCAAAAAATATTTACTTTCATTATCCTCGGAAATGACGAGAAACCGAAAAACTTGAAAAATTGAATCCCACTGAAATTGGTCGCCTTTTTCCCCATCAAATAAAACTTATTGTCTCGTTCTCTTAGCGAATCCACCCTGACTCCGAAAGCTGTCGACGCAATCACGTCGTTAGTGAATCTTGTGAATATATCTTTCATTTCCAACGTTAAGTATTCGTTATCTGAAAATGTATACACATTTGAATAATATTATTTGATTTTGTTCTTTTAGCGAGCTCTAGGTAACCGAGTCGGAGTGATTTATACACGTTTACGTTTAAAAAATAAGGTCATCAGTTTATCTATCGTAGTTAGAAATGTGTAAATGTTTTCAGCGTTCTACAAGAAAATGCTGGTCGAACAACTTTTACTGATAAACCTTTGATCATAGTTGTGCCGTTGCACTCGATGACATTAATGATCTTTTTATTGCGATTTCATTTTGTTCATATTTTAATATTAATACGCACGTTTACATTTATTATAAATACAAAATCGGAAAATTTTCTCACTATTATTTTTATTGGCTAACGATTGATCTTTGATATGCGAAATAATTTGTTCTGCGCATTCGATGATGAACGGCAGCATAGTTTTCATTTTGGATCCGGTGTATGCGGGACTCATAGCGTAACGCATATCTCGCCATTTTTGTCCTGAAAATGTAATCGATTATTATATCGTCGTATATTATTTAAATAAAATATTTGAATATTACCTTTTAAGAAAAATAAATTCCTTCCGAATAGAGGATCGTCGTCTTCGTCCATGAACACTTTATGATCAATGAAATGATCAAAGTCCTTCACGGTAATTTTTTTTATTAATTCTACATCTTTTATAATAACTGTAGGAGTATTAAAAGCGTAAATACCAATGTATCTGTCAAAAAAATATATCGTATATTTGAATATTATATTATATTGTAATCTTCATGTACGCACTTTTCTTTCGGATGAGCGTTATATGTTCGGTACACCAATTGTAGTAAATGCTCTTGGCCAAAAAATACACTCTTCATATTACCGATCAACGGAATAGGCTTAACGGCATGCGTTATTCCTAGTCTTTGAAAGTATTTGTTTGAATAAATTACAAATAATATACATATTATGCATATTACGACTAATATTACAAAAATACAATGCCATATTCCGATATTCATCCCCGTATATTCCTGAAACATAATATAATAATACGTATAATTTTCATTTCTCAAATGGAGACGTAGTTATAAATTACAATTTAGATAAGAATTGACACAAATTAGAGTTTGTTTTTAATAAACATTGTTATATTAGTTTATTGGTTTTGTTATTGCAATCATGTTGATTATGACTGTTCTACTTAAACGTGTGACGGAGTATAATGTATATAAATAGAAATACTTTTGGTATTACAATCGAACATGTATAAAACAATTATATTTCATATGACATTATATCAATATGTCATTATTTTAAAAATTCCATTCAATGTTACAATGCGAGTAATTCTCAATGTCGATTGCGTATTATTCGATAAAAACTTGTTTTATCGTTGAATTGATATCCCGATAATCAATTAATTCAGTTGATTGATTAATAAAAATAAATATTACCTCCAATCAGTGTATTAAACAAAATGTATTGCTTTCTTTAACAAAGTTAGAAACACACTGATCAAACCAGTTGTATTTATAAATATTCATTATCACATTATAACTAATAATGATATATAACAATCTTTTACAGTGGTAATCTAACTTCACATATCTTACATATTTTAGAAAATTATTATTATTATAACGAATATTAATCATTCAATAAATTATAACGGGATTTATGCATCGTTGTAATTAATTTGTCGATTTTTATTGACTGATAAAAATTATATATCGGCAGACATGTGACTAGAAAAATAGACGACGGAAAACATGGATGTTGCTGATTATTCGGAGCATAGGATCGTTCGATCAATGTCGGTGAAGAAATATTTATATCCGTCGTCATAATTAACAAATGTTTGTTACAACTGAAATATTTATTTGTCCAGATAAATTCAATTATAATGCAATGCGTTTTAATTTTCATACTGCGTTAATTGTTTAATAATCATTTTATTGATGCGATTATCGATTTTAATTATTCACGATTAAATTATATAATCAAATAAAAATTTAATCTGTAAAAAATCTATTTTTATTTTTTTATCATGTTTGATTTGAATTAACATTTTAGCCAACGCTACCGATTATATAAGCAGTGATTAAAAAACACGATCAAGCTCATAATCGCGGAACCAGTTGAGATAACAGGTAACATAAAAAAATTGTCAATAATATGCCCAATTATTTACAATCATAACAACTGTTTTATTTTTTATTATAGAATGATGTATTTCGGTTTAATAGACGGGATAATTTTTTTATCTACGCTGATAATTATAATATTTGCGTACGGATGGCATACAAATAATTATTTCAAGAGACGCAATGTCAAATGCGTTGAGCCCAGCTTGTTTTTCGGCAACATGTTCAAAGTTTTTTTCGGCACCAGACATTCTATCGACCTCACCGATCAGATATTCAACAATTTCCCGAACGAAAAGTAATCTTATAATAATATTTCACGATGATTCACGATGGGATTATTTCACAATGATTATTGATTTTTAGATATGTCGGTTTATTTAATTTCTCATCGCCCGTAGTGGTTGTAAAGGACTTGGATTTGCTAAAACAGATTTTGGTAAAAGATTTCGATCATTTCGTGGATCATATGGATTTTACGGACGAACAGGTCGATCCTGTACAAGGTCGCAGTCTGTTTGCACTTCAAGGTATGCAATTTTACACAATATTTTTTTTTAAATGAGAGAGTAATTCTCGATTTTCACAGGAGAGAAATGGCGTGAAATGAGATCAACGTTAAGTCCAGCATTTACGAGTTCAAAAATCAAAGCAATGTTGCCATTTATAACTGAGTGCAGCATGAATGTGTTAAATTTTTTGAAAAACGAAGCAGATGATTCAACGAATAAAGGTATATAATATATAATAATGAAAAATATTTGTGTGCATTACAATAATATATTTAATTAATCGTCAGGTTGTGAATATATCGAAATTAATACCAAGGATTTAACGAGTCGTTTTGCAGTGACGTGATAGCTTCGTGCGCATTCGGATTAAATATCGATTCCTATAAAGAGAGAGATAATACATTTTATACGCAAGCTAAGAATTCTATAATTTTTTCTACGTTGGCGACGCTTAAATTATTTTTATTTTTTATCTCTCCGAAAATTACGCGGGTAAATAAAACTATTATTTCAATTGATTTCATTATTTAACATAGTTATTGTAATCCACAGCTGTTTAAAATTGAATTAGTCGATAAAGATATAACATCGTTCTTCCGGAAATTAGTTGTCGACAGTATCGACAGGAGAGAAAAATTTAAAATCATTCGACCCGATATGATTCATCTGCTTATGCTAGCAAAACAAGGATCTTTACATAACGAAGTTGTGATCAATTCGGATGATGCCGGAGACGCCTCTGTAAACGAACGAGAAATTTCAAATAAACCGCCTAAAACTCGTATGTATTACGTTATTTAATCATCGCATAATCTTAATATAAATAATTATATTTATTATTATGTATTATTTCAAGAATGGACCAACGATGAATTAACAGCTCAGGCTTTGTTATTCGTATTGGCTGGATTTGACACGATATCGACTGTTTTGAGTTACATGTTTCATGAATTGGCAATTCATACGGATATCCAAAGCAGATTGTATAGAGAAATTGATGAATATATGAAGAGATCAAACGGAGAATTCGATCAGAAAGAACTGAACAAATTGGAATATTTGGACATGGTTATTTCAGGTATGTTATTAATTATAATATCCATGTTTTTCATTTTTTTTTCCATTTATTCACAAATATTATTCTAATGTATAATTACCATCGTTATTTATAAATCACACCTCATCTCGTGTAATTTTACGAGCCCCTTCTGATGAACGATAAAAAGTTTCAACTGTCTTATTATTTCATCTGCTTTTTTTTTATTATTCAGTGAATGTTATAACGATCTATCACAGGATGTGCATTGTTGTGTTGTAGAATAACTCTTTTCTATTGGATACATTTGGATTCGTCTGTGTTCTCCGTCCTTGTACCGTAGATTAAATACGAATTGGCCTCGTCTGATTATTATCGTTACAATCTGCACGTCGAGAGCTCGGCTTCCGGGCTTTTAGCTGGCGGTTTGACCCGTATTCGAAGAGCCAAGATAACGTGGAGGACGACCATCACAGTTTTGACATTAGGATGGAGACGGAAGTGTCTCTGTTGGAGATCGAATAGTGTCCTCCAGATGGCAAAGACCCATCTCCGGGTTAGAAGGCCACAGAAATAGATAAATTAGATTCAAGCAAGATGAGGATCCGGATGACCAAGGACGTCCTAGTAGAAGAATCTACGACAGTGGTTTGGGTGAGATGTAACCTCCTTGGTCAGGGCAGTAATAGACTAGGATAATGGTGATCTTCATGTTTGCCAACGTTTGTCAGTAGACATGGCACGAAAGAAGAATTAGAAAATTCATATTTTTTTCCTTCAGCTTCTTAATCAAAGTGTGTAACTGTCGACAATACACTTCTGCAGTTAGGGTTTTGCCTGGTTTTAATACTCCATAGTGCATAACTACACTCATATCCCAACAGATGCATAAAACAACCTTCCGAAGTGTTATTCCTGGCTTTGGTTTTTTGAGCTATTGTTTGATCCTAAGAAAGTTAGTGCTTTTTCTTCTCACTTTATCATTACAAAAAATGTTGAAATCTTATCTCAACAATAAAAATCTGGACATGTGCAGACTTTTGTTTGTTAATTTCCATTGTTCTTCGCTAGGATCGGCCATTTATGCGGCACATATATACTCAGTCTGCTTATTTTACATAGGCGTTTTAATTGTACGCGTGTTGTCGATATTGAAGATGTGAATCGTTTTCATCTAACTTGAGGGTCTTTTTGATTCAGAGGTGTCCTGTAATCCCCTATCATCCGAATTGTCAAAACTTTCCATCAAATCCTTTCTGACCTGCCCCTATCATGTCATTTTGCTGACCCGACGTTAGCGCACGGGACTTTAGCGCTGTAATCTTAGCTGATCGAAACTAATTTTCTCATATAAATCAATATAAAAAACAATAACGCGTTCCATGCGAAATTTTTTTTTTTAACGTTTATTCAAATAAAATTACCTGCTTATAATTTGTTAAAGATCGTAACAACCTGGATAAAAACATTTTTAAAAATCGAAACTAGCT
>JAGXCT010036057.1:0-41424 GCA_022495035.1 Philopotamus ludificatus | reverse complement strand
GATAGCGGCCTGGCTTCTCATAGCTCCGTAGAATCCACGAAACTACGATTGTGCCTAGCCGCCATCACCACCACGTCTAATACCAGCACGCGACAACACTCGACTCATAGGCCAGAGTCTTTTATTATCCCTTCTATTGAGCAACGTATGCGGCAGTCCCTCCTATAGTGCTTCTAGTATTTTACAGAAACCTAAACTTCCATCGTCAATTTACATATTTTTAATTACTGGCTAGTTTTCTATAGGGCGGGTTTTTATAGCGTGGTCCCTGTCTCTGCGTTATAGGAAGGTTGACTGCAATAACTATATAACAGTAGTTTTAAAATAATTTACGTACTAGATTTGTAACTTGGAAGCCGATGTTACATTCTTTGCAGTCATCTGTCAGTCAGTGTATCAGATACCGAAGTAAATTACTATTCATCCCATGGTTTGGTGTATGTTCCTTGGGATTTGACCTAAATAACCGACGTCCCAATTAGACGGAAGTGTTAATTATTTGATAATGATTGAGCAGGTTGAGTACGAGCGATCTATAGTCTACTATTTATTTTTAATTGGATCAGACCCTCCATGTATAATGACGTATGTCGTCGCTATATCGTTGTTAGCTTTGGTAAAAGCTCGGGCATGTGTATGGGGTTCGTTGTCTTGGGGGCGGCCAAGACCACGGTATGGTATGTTGAATGTTTTAAAGATGGTTTTGGCATGTGGTTGTCCCAGGACACCAGAACTAGGCACAACTTCAAGGCCCACACGTACTCGTCACCGGCGTTCTGCGACCACTGCGGATCCCTGCTGTACGGCCTGCTCCACCAGGGGCTCAAGTGCCAAGGTAACCAACTGACCGACGGACAAACACCGACACTCTCCTATGTTGACGCTTTTACAGGAAAGCTTGAATTTAACCTGCGTGCTTTTTTAACTAATTGACTAACCTTAATTTTGATTATTGATTGTTATTTTCTTTCTAATCATTTTTGGTGAATGGTGAACGAGATTGTGTTTGTTTGCAAAATGTACATCCTTATTATTTTATTTTCAACAACATCTCCGTATATTTCGGTATTGTCAACCATAAATATCGATCAATAGCGATACCGAAATATATTCGATTTATTGTTTTGGTGCAATGAGTGCTTCTAATTTCTGCTTTCATACTGCATTTATTTGAATACGATATACACTCGCATAAAAAAAAATACATCGCATCATTGTATCCATGTTGTATTTATCATGCACTATTTTGTAAATTCTGTATCAAAACCATCATACATCATACATACATGCACACAATCACATGTTTTTTTTTATATTATATATATAAATACATTATTCTTCTATCAAACTTCTTCTGTTCTCGAAATATGTGTAAAATTTATTTTTTTCAGTATTTTCATAACATTTCCAGGTTCTGATCCGGCTGTCTTTTTTTATCATTGTGTAGTTGTCAATCGATGTTTTTATTAACTATTGTGTATTTCATATGATTTATTGAACTTTTGCTATATATTATATATGAAAGAAGATTTTATATGAATCCCCACTTCTTCTTTGTTTTTGACTTGCTGTGTTGCTTGAGCAACTTGATTATTACTTTTTGGGTAGTTATGTTGTAACTGTTGCCCCGTTATGTCCCTATGTCTAAGCTATATATCCAATAAATAAAAACAGATCGAGCTTTCGGCTTGATATTAATAAGATGAAACAATAACACACATATCTTTAATCATATTATTTTTTATTTAATCATACACAATACATCGATATATTTTTGAAATTGAACCATGTACATACAATTCTGATTATTTTATAATACGATGGATGTTTAAAGAGTCAATAGTTCAATTCTAGATATTATTTTCTGAGCAAAATGCAATTCATTCCTGGTCAATTTGCGAATGGCATTTTCCGCATGTCTGACGCAAGACTCTTGCGATAATTTCCCTAGCCACCGAGAAGATTGTGGTTCTCTCGGTTCAAATAAATGCGTCAAATCGACATTGCTACGTATATATTTTTTTAAACTTAATGTTTCAATATATAGTCAAGTCTCTTTTTAATACAGTTTTATAGTTATGTGATCCAATGCAGTATTTTAAAGAAAATTCCGTACTCTACTACACCCTATAATGTGCTTTTGAGGCCTAAAACAGGCCTAAAACGGCTCAATAACCCAAAAAAATCAAAATATACAATTTTAATGAAAAAAAAGTATCAGAATTTTCGACATACTTTTCGGTACGAAAATGTCTTCCTCTTATGTTTTTTTTATTTTCGGGAACAAGGAGATGTCGCAGGGGATCATGCTCGATGAATACAGAGGCTGAAATAAAAACCTTTTAAAGGTTTTCTTGTTGATTTAATCAATAATTAAATAATCTCCATCGGTTCTTCCGCCTTTATATCGACTCATTGGAGTAAAACTCTTAATTGTATCAATTTTTTTACCATTTAAAATTATTTTCAGTGGATTAAATAAATGATAATCAGTTTTAATAACGGTTTAAGTTTAAATTTTTCAAGGGCGATGTTTAATTATGTTTCAATTATTGACAATATCGTTCCGCTGTAAGTGTTTGATTATGTTCTAGAAATTTTGACGTACGAAATACCCTTGCAATCCGACCAAACACAAAACATTACTTTTTGTATAAATTTTTGGCCTGTCCCCGATACCCAAATATTTTTTTCAAGCAACACATGTTGAAACTCTGTACGATTGGTTTACTACCATCTTCATCGAAATCTCTTTGATTTTTTGTGTCATTTATGACTTTAAATTTGTCATTAAACTTCGGAAACAGTCATATTCGTGGTTTATCAGTCATTGAAAAATCTCCTGATCTGGATTTTGTATATCACCTTTGTCTGAATTCAGTACACAATGACGTAAATTTAAATCGACCGACATTTTGAAATAAATATAAGGCTTTCTACTCTACTTTGCTAGACCAAAACTGACTAGAAAGTAGAGAGGAAGCATACTTTATATAAAAGGACAATTTGAAAGCATATATTATTCATAAATTCCTTTTCTTATTAACTTTTTCATTTCGTGGGCTATATTGTTTAAAATAATTCAAGTCCAGTCTAAACTTTTTACGATTCTACTTTTTGATTTTAGTTAAAATCTTGTCCTCTTTTCCTATTTTTATTATATTTAGAGAATCCCTCGGAATTTTTATCAATTGATTTATAAACATATGAATTTATTTTCTATGGAAAATATACTGCATATTAATATATAAAGAGATTTGACTATAATTGTATTTATAGATACGGCACTAGAATATTCTAGGAGAATTTAATCACATACGAGATTCAATCGTTGCCGTTGTACCATCGAACACCGTTCGATTCCCAATTGAGAGAGGCGTCTCCTTGTAGACATTTCAGTGATCTAGTTTACGTTTTCCCAGAGCCATTAGTATTCGGATAGCGTTTTATTCAAGCTCCATCAATACGTATTCGAAGCTCCATCCGCCGACGTAACGTATTATTATTATTTATTTTGTTACTCTCTACAAATCTGCACGCTATAATTTGGTACAGCAATTGGTTCAAATTTCAAAAAGCGATGATCATCCGTTTGCTCCCGTTATCCATCCACCACCTCATCAACGCCATACCCAACACCATAACATCACCCCGGGACCGTGGTAAGGAATCAACAGCGCCTGTTTAGACACAAGTCAGTTAGAATTTTACTTCTGTTTTCTCTGTGGCGGAATGCAGGCGACGATGGCGCGCCACAAATGGGAAACCTGGACTTACCTGACTCCAACTTTCTGCGATCACTGCGGCTCCATGCTGCATGGCATCGCTCACCAGGGCCTCAAGTGTACAGGTACACCACATGGACTAAGGCCACTGCTCCGAAAAAACAAACAAAAACAACACAAATACCGCAGAGGGTGCTAGTATCTCGACTCGTCCATACGCGTGGTTCTACAAACGCGGTGATGCCACGTGAAAAGTTCACTCGGCGCCAGTTCCGTCATTTTTTGTTATTATTATTATTATATGCTTTGTGGTCGAATTGGTTTCGTCATCCATCACGTCGCCGATGAAACTCTTGAAAGATTTCTTGTATCCCAACAAATGTGATCAATCATCCAATTACGATTTATTGACATTGCTCTGCCGTTATGTAATTCTGGCATCTCTATTCATTTAACCAGAGGACTCATCCATTAATCTAAAAAATATATAACATATAAGAAATTTATTCAGTTAATAAATTTTCAGTGATTTGCGTAATTCTTAATATCGATATGCTGATTTTGGATGTTTCTATTGTTTTTGGAAGCGAGTTTTTGTTATTCCCAAATATTTATAGATTTTCAACATTTATTATCTAGAGGTTTTTTAAAAATAAATTATATAACGCATGATGCAGAAATATCATTTCATCAAGAAGTATTCTTACATTTTTTTTAATATCTGAAGAAATTTAATTCATTATCAACGTTTTTTTAAATACAAAACCTCGAATAGAAAAGTTCGGGAAATTAGTGGAACAAATTATTGAAGAAAAATAGATTGATTAGATAACAAATTGTTTATTGTGATCGGTTGATATTTAGAAAAAAAGTTAAATCCTTTCAATTTTATCTTATATGCTGCAAACTGTGAAGCATCCGCCGTCTAGGACAGACCTGGGCAAACTTTTTAGCTGAAAGGCCGCACTAGTAATTTTAAAATAACGACGAGCCGCAAATAGCCCATCCTTCAAGGGCGGCTTTAAAACAACCGAGTCATCCGAAGGGGGTCCATCAGCTATCCCAAGCATTTCAAGTCAGGATATTAATGAATTCTTCGTCAATATCTTGACATTATTTTTTAAATTAATTATTCTGAGAATACAAATAGTTAATAGTAGCGACAACTGGATATCACGGAGAAGATAATTCTGAGACGAATATTTGGAGCCGTATTCGACGACGAGGGATGGCGTATCCAGAGCAACGAGGAGCTGTACAGACTATATAAGGATATACCGGTCACAGCTGCCGTTAAGGCTTATTTATGGTTAACAGGCCTTCCTGTGGCCGGAAGAAGGAAGACCAAGGCTGAGATGGTTGGACTGTGTACAGAGGAACACTACATCATCTAAACTTACCGGAAGATGAACTTACTGGATAATTTTAGCCAAATACAAAAAGTTTGTGACATCTAGGATTTATATTAAAAGAGTAATGAAAGAAAACAAGAAAAATTGGGGTCTCCAATAGACCTCATCGCTTTGTTAAAAATGTCATCAATAGCCAAAAGGCAGAAAAATGTAAAAGTGTAGAAATAGGATTATATTTTAATAGGCCGCATATGACCCGCGGGCCTTAGTTTGCCCAGCCCTGATCTAGGACGAAATGGAGATATGACACTTTTAAAGGTTATCAATGGTATAATGAATACCAAATTTGAACGAAATATAGAAAAATTGCTTCGATACCATCTTTTTCATTCATTATTAAATGACGCATAAATGCGTGAACGGCATTTAGCGATACTTTTACAATGATGCATATTTAAATCATTAATCTGTAATATGTTGAGAACGACTATGAGAATAGTTTTTGTATATTTTTATGTAAAAAATGTTTGGGAGTAATTACAACTACCGTTTACAAAAACAATGTGTTATGTGGTCGGAAAATCTGTTTATAATTTTTCAGAATCAATTAGTCTGAATCGGTTCACCATAAATGGGTTAAATAAATATTTTTTATCGTAATAAAAAAATATATAACACTGGTATACAGCTTTTAATGGCTTTTCTTCATTTTGTAACGAGGTCAAGTGAACTTTTCCCGCGAGCAGATAGTCGCATCGTATGTGAATGGACGTATTTATAATAACCATCAGCAGATTCTGTATCACTCTCGTTCCATTGGAAGAACTTCGCAAGATACCCTCGACAGGATATATATATATTTATTTTAGTATTTTTTTTTATTACCTGGTCAATCTACATAGCTGTGCACACTCCCGTCGTTGGCAAGGATCGACGATTCTGCGGTCCATTAATTAATTCTCGTGCACAAACAACAAAGGGGGTGATCGACACCCAGTTCGTTCGTGGATGTTATTGTTTGTTAGATATCCAGTAATGATTTGACCCAGGTTACAGCAGGATGAGACATTGCACGATGTTTGTCAAGATTGCAGATTGTCAGCACTCATCTTGTACCCCCCTCCCCGCCCCACAACTCAAAAGTGATACCTGTGGCACGTTCTGTTTGTATTTAACAAGCACTTTATTGTAAATTTACCATAACCCTTCAAAATGCGATGAAACCAATACGTTGTCATTTACCTTTGACAAACACAACACTCCCCGTCATTAAATTCCTTAAATTATTTCAGGAATATCCTATGCATACTGTTAACCCTGGAATATTACTGAAAATCTAATACGATCAATAATATTCCGTGTTAAAATATTTAAATCATTTATACCCTTATGGATATTTGAATCATAGCTCTTTTGCTCGCAAAACCAACCCCCAACCCTATTCTAAACCCTGTTTCTTTTTTTAAATAAATTGCTTGTGTTTAACAAACTAAAATTAAATATTTAAATTAAAAAAATAAAACTAATAAAATGATTAATCCAATTATTGTAAAATGCACTAGCACCCCAGCAAACTTCTGTGTGAAATTACAGCTTGAACCCTAATTGAATTAAGTACTGGAGCTTTACATTCAATAGCAGCTTTTACATTTAATTTCCATTATCTTGTATTAGATAATGGCCTGCTGCAATGTATCGTTGGCCTCGTTTTAAATTTCTAGAAGCTTTTACGAAAAAATCGAATCGATACAACGTTATAGATATGCGACGATTGCATTAAAAGCTGCATTGAATGTGGACGCCATCTTAAATGCATGAGTAGAAATCCCATTAGTGTTCAGTACGTGTCGTAGATGTTTATTACATATAATAAAATAAATGAACCCGTCTGAAAAACGAATGGTGTCAATGCTGAAATAAATGTTTCACGACGTGCAAGTTTGCAGACATTTCTAACTTTTTAAATGTTGCAACTTTCCTATGTAAATATTCCGACTGAATTTAATTTAAACTTAAAATAAATAGTAATTAAACATGAACCGTGTTTTTTTTAATAATATTTATAATTTAATTTTAAACATTTCTTCATTGACACGATTCGTAACACAATATGCAATAATTTAATTATGATAATTATTATTCAAATCTCTCTAATTACTGCATTAAATGTCATATATAATAATAATTAGGATTCATGAGAGTATTTTACTTAAAAATTGAAATTATATACAGCCGATTCTCTTTTTACGCGATTTTGCAGAAAAAATATATACAGTAACGGTCATTGATATCCACTCAGATTAAGTTTATTTACACTTTGTTTTTTTTTTTAAATAGTTAGAAAAAAAACATAAAAATAAGATTAAAAGAAAAAAAATATTTTGTGTAAAAAAGTATTTCTCCTAACTTTATTTTTTAAAACAGTTTGAATCCGGGCCGGCATTAAAACCATGAAGTTCTTATTTTTTCTGCCAT
Source organism: Philopotamus ludificatus (assembly GCA_022495035.1). Classification (NCBI taxonomy): domain Eukaryota; kingdom Metazoa; phylum Arthropoda; class Insecta; order Trichoptera; family Philopotamidae; genus Philopotamus; species Philopotamus ludificatus. The sequence goes on along the minus strand of JAGXCT010036057.1, from coordinate 33,872 downwards.
TATCTCTTCATAACAGATCATTTTTATTGATGTTATTAGTGATTTTAAACTAGCAGGCTTCTCTCTGTTGATTTTTGTTTTCTGCGACTAATTCTTTGACTAATGTGACATAAGTTTTCGATGGGGTTTAAATCAAGACTATGACTTGAGCATGACAATGTTGAAACATCATGTTTTTCTATTAAATCTTTAACCAGTGAAAATAAGAAAGAGAAATGTTAATTTTTTCCCTAAACTAAAAGGTTAAACAAAAAAAACCAAATTGACTTTTCTAGCCCGATGGCACTTTAATGATTATTTTATAAACTTCTTCATTGACAATTCCATTAATAAAAACTAAATCTCCAACTCCATAATAATAGAAGCATCCTCAAACCATACTTCCTACTGGATGCTTCAAAGTTGGACTGATGCATCTTTCGTCAAACTTTCTCCTGTTTTCTTTCATACGTACCGAATTCTATCCGAGCCAAAGAAGTTGAATTTGGTTATATCCCAGAAGATAATTTTCCTCCAGTCCACTTTAGTCGAGGTCCGGTAAAGTTTTTTTCCATTGGAGTCTTCTGGAGGGCATTTGTTTCAAGAGAAGTGTTTTTTTCGCCGGTGATCTTGCCATAAAAGCACCCTCCCTGAGACTTCTTTGTTTCGTTTCGACATTAACTTAGGTTCCTCCGCCTCCGATAAACTCTGTTCTCATATACACTGCAGTTTTATATCATTTGGTTGAGCAGAACCTTTTTAAAAGACGATTTTCTGGAGGAGTTGACTCTCTGATCATGAATTTTACTTGAAAACTAAGAAATTAATCTTTTTTTGCCTGATTGGATTTCAACGATCGTTACTGTAGATCTGACTTCGACCAAAGAATGACCACAATGAATATAAAGGAAGCGTTAACAATAATCATGGATGGTTTCAGAGAAATTCTGAAACTCAAGAAGTAATATAATTGCTAGATATCATTAAAAATATATAAAATCTAAATCTTGATAAGAAGCTGATCCATTTTTACAGCGAATTGTTACAATTTATTTAAAGAAGTTTTTCTTTAAAATAAATACTTGTTTCAACAACTCAAACATCAATAATAATGAAGAAAATCTTTCCTGCATATGGTAAAAACAAGAATAAACACGATACGAGAGTTTAGTGCCAAAAAACGATAGTGTTTTATATTATAAAAGAGAATCGGATGTACCAAATATATTTAGCAAATGTTTAATTTAATAAATATATAAATATTTGATCGTTACAAATGTTATATATTTATTAATATATATTTATTTTTCACTGCATGCTTTGGATAATCTTTCTGATGTTAAATAATAAATATTAATATTCTATTTTTTCTCCCACTCCCGACGTCTGCCGATGTCTCTCGTGCGATAATCGTCAACCCGATGATGATGGCCATGGACTCCCTCAGCATGTGACATGAACGTTCACAAAAGATGTGAAGAATCAGTGCCGAACCTGTGCGGATGCGATCACACCGAAAGACGCGGTAGAATCCAACTGACTATCACCTGCATCGGAAACAAACTTACAGTCGATGGTAAGTAACAATAAATAACAAAAAAAACCTGATATATCCTGCCATGTCTGCTCCTAAAAATAAAATTATATATAAATAAATAAATAAAAGAGAATAAATATATTAATTATCATTTTTAAACGAGACTTCGTCCCTTAAAAATTTGAAAATGAATCAAGACTTTGGATGATTAACTGGACTATACAGAGCTTAGATTTCGAGCGTAATTTAATTTGAATGTATTAATTTATCTCTATCAAATTATTAGCATCAAAGCAAGGGCACAAAATAATCTCTCGGGAATCTTAGGTAGAAGCCTAAATTTTCGTATTCGTAAAATACATTTTATCAGACATTTATTTCACTTTTAAAAACAAACAAAATTATATTAATCTATTACATACTCATTACTAATATACAATCAGCTCTTCTATAACCAAGAAACCGGGACCACGTTATAGAAACTGACGTTATAGAAGCCAATGCACCCATATAAAATTTCACGCATGAAAACATAATGTTAACGTGAAAAAATTAAAAATATAACAGTAAAGAAAAGAAAATAATTATAAAATATAACAAAACAGCGAAACATATCTACATATTCGGCCAAGTGGTTGAGCAGAGTAATAGCCTCTGGTTACCGGAGAGTTTCTGAGAGCACCTGTCCTCGGATTTGGCGGAAGAAAACCACATAAGGGCAACTCGCACGGTACAAGGGGATTACGTACTGCGCCAACCAACAGAAGAAGAAGTGCTTTGCCAAGTAAATCGACCTTCTTTTCTCGAGGGTTATATACCCCATGCAGCCCTGTACTCGTGCGCTGGGGTATAAACTTGGGTAGAATCCAAACTCCCTCGTGTGAAGATATCTAAGAAATTTCTTCTGTACCTTCTCCAATCTGAGGGAATTCGAGACGTCATAAGTCGCCCATATGTTGGAACCTAATTCAAGTAAGCTCTGAACCAATGTATCGTATAGCACTCGTATGACTAAGGTGCTACGTATGTGATGAGAATTTCTCAAGACGAAACCCAACATTCTTGATGATCTCATACACACGCCCGATACATGTAAACTAAATTTTAACTTAGAATCAAACAAAATATCCAGATCTTTAACAGATGATTGCTTAGGAAAAGTTACGTTCCCGAGTCTGTAATTAAAGATGATTGGCTCCTTTGATCTAGAAAATGTCATTGTTTCACATTTTCCAATACTTAATGAAAGACGATTTCATATTGACCAATCGCGCAAAGAATCAAAGTCCAGCTGCAACGAAAGGGCATCTTCCACTGAAGTAATAGATCGAAATATTTTTAAATCATCTGCGAAAAGCGAAAATTTACATTGAAGGACCCGATGAATAGCATTAAATAAATAATAAAGGTCCTAAATTTGACCCCTGCAGAATACCGGAAGGTGTATTATATTTTGTCGTCAACCAAAGCGCATCGACCTTTATTTTGCGCGGCAATGCATTACATACATGTATACTAACTAAATTAGTAATTTGATATTAAAAATTTACGTTATAAAAGGGAGCGCTATAAGAGGGACTCGCGAACTCGTTATACATAACTGTGGTATGGCATGGAACGTTATGGAAGGGTTCACTGTATGACCTTTTCCCATCTAATTGCCGACTTATCAATTTCGTTCTTATTCAATTTGTTTGATTTGGATTGGGAGAAATATTCAATAACCTGATAGGTTAGCTTTTCAAAAATTAAGGTTTTTCCATTGAAAATTGTTTGTATACAATAGAAAATGCTATAGTCTGTCGCAGCAAGATTCGGGGAGTTAAGAGGATATTTAATAAATTTCTATCGATCTCTAAATTCATACAGTGGCGGAATCGTCTTAGCCGACCCGGGGGCAAAACCCTCATCGGCTAATAGTAAGCAATAGGTTCACTTACCTCCACCAGAAGTTATTTATGATTCAAATGATTCAAATTGACGTCCAATTGTTTGTATATTTAGACTTTATTTATTCATAGTAATTTCCAGCATACGTTCAGCCTAATTGTGAAGCCACGAATTAAAAAAAAATAAGTAAATCGTGAAAAAACGATAAATAATATAAATATACAGTTAAACCTTCTATAGCGCTTCCTGTTATGGAGCGGCGTATGCGGCATTCACTCCTATAGTGTTTTCTGCTAAATCAATCTCAAATTTTCAAGGTTATATTGTTATATTGCTGCATGAAATAAAGATGTATGCACTTTGGTTGACAATAAAATATAACATCCGTACGTGAACAAACTAACAAAGTGCAATTAAAACAAAACCTAACCCTAAATTTTAAAGTATTCTATTAATATTTGACTGGTTTGTATAGCATGGTCCCTATCTCCGTAGAAGGGTTGACTATATTTATTATTTAAGCCTAATTGTCGTTTCAACAAAGTTGGCAGGAGTCCTGAAACTTAGCCACGGATTGAATAGTATTGCAAAAAAATGTTTTATTATCATAATTATATATTAATTTCATCTTTTTTTACTCTACTTGCGTGATGCGTCTTCGTACAAAATGGAAAAGGGTGTTCCCAAAGTGATGACACTAATGGGCTCCGTATAATAAACCGTTCTGAAATCACCATTACCCAAAATTACATTTACATAAATTAATTTTATTTACGTCGACATTATATCCGAAAAAAAACCAAGAAAATTGCGTTTACTTTCAATCTGTAATAATCTGCGTATTATGGTACAATGACGTATTGTATATAAGTCGACGGTTGACACCCTGTCAACTTTATGTAAAATATATAATAATTTTTATGTCTTCGTAAACAGGCTTGTTTTCAAATTTACCCCGAGGTGACACAAATCCACGATCCCGTCCTGTTTATAACGAAAACCCGTCATACATTTAAGGGTCCGTGACGTATATTTGATACATTTTTTTCGCATTAATCAATCTTATTTTATGAAATTCCTCCTCCTTTCCCCGTGTCCATTTATCTTGTGTTATTTTGTACTTTGGCCTAACTACCCTCATCATGCGTGTATGGGGCGCTTGTAAACTCGAACGGCAGCCTCTTTTTATTGAAATTCCAACAAGGGCTGTTGTAAAATTTCGCCATTTTCCAAAAATTAATGACCTCCCAGTACACAGCCCAGAAATTGATCAACATATTTTGCAAATTCCTTACTCGGAGATTGTAATAACATATTCAAAACATTTTATTGCCAATTAAATATTTAATTATTTTTTGCAGTTCGACAGGGAAGAAATCTCATACCGATGGATCCGAACGGTCTATCTGATCCGTACGTAAAACTAAAACTCATACCCGACTCGGAAAATGTCAAAAAGAAAACTAAAACAATCAAAAGTTCATTGAATCCTGTATGGAATGAGACATTAAGCTTGTGAGTATAAAAATATTAATTATAATTCTGCAATCGGCAATGAATTAAATGTCTTTAATTGTTTCAGCGAGCTTAAAGGCGAGGATAAAGATAGACGTTTACTTATTGAAGTATGGGATTGGGATCGTACATCTCGTAACGATTTTATGGGCTCTCTATCGTTTGGAATCTCAGAAATTATCAAAGTATTTATTAAATATTAATATCATATGAATGTATAAATAATTGATGATTAAATTTATTATTTGTATCAGGCGCCTGCAGATGGATGGTTTAAATTGCTAACACAAGAAGAGGGAGATTTCTACAATGTACCGGTTCCGGATGAAGGTACCGATCTGGCTCAACTCAAAACTCAGATGAGAAAGACGTCTATTAGCAAACGTTCGAATGTCGGCGCCGATAAAGATGTGCCTCATAATATGGCAAACAAGGATATTATACGTGCTTCCGATTTTAATTTCTTGATGGTCTTGGGAAAAGGATCTTTCGGAAAAGTATATCCACATTTTAATCGTCGCAAATAAATTAATATACAAAATTATTCATCGAAATGATTTTTAGGTCATGCTCGCCGAAAGAAAGGGTACAGATGAGCTTTACGCTATTAAAATCTTAAAGAAGGATATCATTATACAAGACGACGACGTTGAATGTACAATGGTAGAGAAGCGAGTACTCGCTCTATCCAGCAAGCCACCGTTTTTAGTTCAGCTGCATTCGTGCTTCCAAACAATGGTAATCACGATTATACAAATTATTTTGCAATACGTTTTTATTTGATCGTTAAATATGTATTCATTTTCAACAGGATCGACTATATTTCGTTATGGAATATGTCAACGGAGGCGATTTAATGTTTCAAATTCAGCAGTGCGGCAAATTCAAAGAACCCGTTGCCGTGTACATATTTTTTTTTTTGATATTCATTTATTTTTTACATTAAACATAAGCAATTATTTATTGATTGTTTTATTTTAGCTTTTACGCTAGCGAGATTGCTATTGGCTTATTTTATCTTCATTCGCGTGGAATCGTATACCGAGATCTTAAACTCGACAACGTACTTTTGGATCAAGACGGGCATATAAAAATTGCCGATTTCGGAATGTGCAAAGAAGGCATATCCGGAGATAAAACAACCAAAACATTCTGCGGTACACCAGACTATATTGCTCCTGAGGTATGTAAAATATATTTTTTGAATAAATTTTATTTATTTATTTTACAATACATATCAATTTGTGTTTTAGATTATTTTATATCAACCGTATGGTCGTTCGGTTGATTGGTGGGCTTATGGTGTATTATTATACGAGATGTTAGTAGGACAACCACCGTTCGATGGCGAGGATGAGGAAGAATTGTTTGCAGCAATCACCGACCATAATGTCAGTTATCCAAAAACATTGAGCAAAGAAGCTAAAGAAGTCTGCAAAGGAGTAAGAATCAATTTACAGTGGAACTTCGATTCCATCGTCTTTCATCATGTCATCCTGATCCTTATCAGTACTCAGGAAACTAACCTGGCTATTTTCATGTATTTATTTACGTGGTCTTATAACCCTGAGGCGGGTCTTTGCCACCTGGAGGACACCTCCGTCTCAACCATGATCTCATGACTGTGACGGACGTTCTCCAGGTTATCTTAACTCTTCGAATACGGGTCAGGTCGCCAACCAAAGCCCAGGAGCCATGGTGTCACATGTGGATTGTAACAATAATAATGTTAAGGGGGCGCGACAGTAGTACCGAAAGGTAACCCACCGCTGCCACAAAAATGTTAGGGGGCGCGCGACAGTAGTCCAATAAATGGAACCCGTCGCTACCTCCATTAAGGCACCCGACTCGCGTATCAAAAGGTACGACGCTGAAGCAAAGTGATCGTCGGTAGTTGAAAGCGGTCAGCGAATCGAATTAAGTGAAAACACGCTTTGTTTTATATTGATGTTTATTGAAGAAATAGAGTCGAATGTCGTCCAGTCCGATGATAGGTATGATGAAAAGTTCCCGGGGAGACGAATCTCCAGTACGAGATGATGATAGATCCCAAAGTTTCCTTTGGTACGAATAAATTAATTATAAGATCCAGAGGCGTATCATCTGGTACGAGAGAAATCACGGAGATGTGATTGACATGACAGAGTGAACGAATCACCCTGTCATCTGTCGTAAAGACAACGACCAACTGCTCACTGACAAAAACGGAGTTTTTGTAGCAGGTATAAAATATAAAGACTTATTGCCTATGAAAGGGATGGGGGCGCTCTGTTTGGTCCGTCATCTCGGAAGAGGGCGCATTCTATATAGTGAAGCATAAGAACACGAAATGTGACCATTGATTTTATAACAATAATCAGACGAGGTTATGGCTAATTCGTATTTAATTTACGGTCTGATCGGGTGCTACGAGCACCTCCGGTATCACACACATCACTGAATTGGCCTGGATAGCGGCCGGCTCCTCATAGCTCCGTAGAATCTACGAAACTCTGATTGTGCCCAACCGCCATCGCCACCACGTCTGATACCGACACGCGACAACACTCGACTATTTTCATGATGTTTCTAAATTGAATTATGATAATTAATGAGCTGATCTTTCCGTCTTTCAAGATCTTAATTTCCACATTCCACCCACCAAGCCACGTGAAATAATGAGCAATCTAACAATAGTTTTTATGATACAGATCTTTACAGGTAGAAAGTTATAAAATTTTCAAGACAAAATATATCGCAGGATCATAATTTTAAGACAAGATATCAGGGTTCCACTGTATTAATAATATTATTTAATCCGAGATGATGCTCACTGTAATATAATTTCAGTTGTTAACTAAAAATCCTGTGAAGCGGTTGGGTTGCGGTGCTCGAGGAGAAGAAGATGTCCGCGGACACGCATTCTTCCGTCGTATCGATTGGGAACGCATTGAGAGTCGAGAGGTTCAGCCTCCTTTCAAACCGAAAATTGTATGTATCTCATAAAACCGCCAATTTATACACAATTTATATTGCGGTCGTATTAAATATGTCTATAATTTTCAGAAACATCGCAAGGACGTCAGCAACTTTGATAAGCAATTCACCAGCGAAAAGACGGACTTAACACCGACCGACAAGTTGTTCATGATGAATCTCGATCAGACCGAATTCATGGGTTTCTCCTTCCTCAACCCCGAATATATTCAACACGTCTAATATGTGTATTTCTTCTCTATACAATTATTTCTGAAGAGCAATGTGATACGTCTTTTACAAATGTACTTACAAAAATCAGATTTTGAATGCCAAAATTTAAATATTCACGCGTCTTATTAAAATATGCCAATTAGAATGTGAACAATCCTCTATATTTTCTTTCTAATAATGTTTATAGAAAAAAAATCTTTGCAGTATCTTACGTTTTAGTCAAATTTATGTTGTTGGCATTCATTTGTCTTAAAATACTATGAGATCTGAATGAAAAAGTGATTTTTAAAATCAACAAATGACCTCCCTATTTTAAGTATTGCCTGTAGATATTTTATTATTCTGAAATTTGTATGAAATAACATGTACCTTATTGTATCTACGTCACTGATAGACGAGTAAGAAGCGGGAATTACATGTTGATAGTAAATCATGGCAGGATTGATAAACTATCGGAGGAAGATGCTATATGAGATATTTTTATTCATATTGCATCGGTTTTTTTTCCGTCATTTTGACATATAATTATTATGTTGATCATAATTTCTTAATAATGTTTATTTTTTTCTAACACTTTCCATCAATTTCTTTCAATTTAAATGGTATACAGATATTTTTCGAATGGATTTATTATTTTTTCATTGTTTTATGATGGTTTTTTTTAAATAATTTTCGCTGTATACCGGTTTGTATTCATGTATTACGTAGTTACTAAAAAAAATTAAATAATATGAAAATTTTAAACGAGATACGGTAATATTCAAAAAAATAATAATAAAACAATAATATTTAGCTATTATATTAATGAAAGAGAATATAATGACTTCAAAAGTAAATTATAAATTCTTCTAATACTCAATTAAAATAAAATGAACTATTTTGTGCTAATAAAGTGATTTTTTAATAATATTTAATGGCTAGACGTAAACTTTACTATATAACGACAGATTCTCAAAAATTTCATCGTAATTTTTATGTTTTCTATATTTTTATTATTCCTGTTGTCTTAATAATAGAATATTTTTTATTTTCCATATATATAAATATATGTATTTGAGATCCTAAGCTCGATGATGGTATGATTTATTCTTACATATTTTTATTCGTTCTATTTCTTATGTTTTTTTTTAAATGTTGTTATATATCTGTATAAGTATTATAAAATGAATTAATCATTCCTTAATTAATTATTTCAATTTCTTCAAATTTTGATCGTATTTGATTTACATATCATTGAATTTCTTTTTTAAAAAATAAATATAGATTATCCGTAGTTCATTTTGAAACATTGTACTTGATATTCTATCGTCTTATTTAAAATATTGTGATAATAAATATTTAAAATACTATTTACAGTTATTATTTAAATTTTACATTAAAAATCTATAAAGTTAGACGGCATCGTGCCAATTTATATAGATATTAATATTATATAGAAAGAAAGGCTTCCCTGTACAAAAAAAAAAATAAATAAAATTTTAGTTAACTCTCCTCTTCTTCATGACCAATATAGATATACATATGTTGGTATTTTTAAAATTTTCAATACATATAGCCTTACTAAGATTTATACTTATTGCGATTTACTATTAATAAGACTTTTTCTTATAATGAAAGAAAAATCGTAGGGAATCTCAATACATTTACGCTAAAAAATAATTTTAACACGTGTATGATTATACACACGTTTGTGAATTAGTATTTAGAATTAACCAAAATTTACGTAAGAAATATTTTACTGTCTCACGTTTATATCTTCATGCAATATTTCACAAAAATTGTGTAGGGCTAAATTATTTTTAGCCTTAAAGGCACGTTTTGTATTACATTCCACTATGTATTAACTGATTTGATCATAGATTTATGGAATCTATTATGTGTTTCATCGTTTTATTTATGTTAGATTTGATGACGGATCTCCCGAATAATGCCTAATCATATTGTTACCAATTTAATTTTTATTTTTAGGTTATGCGGGAGATAGAAACAGGAATTGAGAATAAATCAATGGAACATTTACAATCTATTGTGTGTATTCCGCGTTCTTAGCTGTTTTATTTGCGATACACAATTGAAATAAACAACGGTGTTGGTAAATAAAGTTAATTTTATCGTTTTTTTTTTCCGTCGATTAACCCTCTAATTACAATATTTAATTATTTAATGTTATGAACCACTATGGCTAAAGGGTTAAGAGCAACACTACGGCTTAAAATATTATTGTTTTTATTCGACGTTTTGAATACAAAAATCATACGTTCACTCACGTAGATCTTTATAATGATAATGTGCAAAATTTTTAATTGATTTATAAGAAATTCTATTGTATAATAAATATATCAACTGCCTTTTCTATTAATATATAAAATACAATATAGTTTTTCATATCTTTCATAGATATAAGTACTATTTCTATTTAAATAAAAAAAAAATAAGATAATATCAGTTTGGAAAATTCTATTTAAATTATATAGATTTACTCGTCTCACTAAAAATTAAATTTTATTATAAGCACTCTTGTATTATGTAATAAGAATAGATAAAAAAAAAACTCCAATGTACGTCATCACGTTAATTTGCTTGTTGTTTTTATTTTTTTCATCAAGAAGACAATCATGTTAAGAGCATTTAGACATATTAATTAATTTTTGATATCAGTTGCCATATTAAAAAAATTATAATATGTAAGGGCCCTGCGCTTTATTGTGCCAAACATTTTTTACAATGTAATATTTTTAATACTTGTGTGTAATATACATATATATTGCTTTATTACTATATAGTTTATTTGATCATTTTCAAACGCCCTAAAATATTCATAAATAAGCGTTATATAATGTGTGGATTTCCAAAATGTATTACCACTCCTTAACCCATCGATATTTTATTCGATAATTTAATCATTATGATATTTGTTTTGTCATGAAACTTAAGGGTTAAGGCTACTCGAATAATTCAAATTAATAATTAAAATCATCCACGTTATATTCACACGATTGAGAATTTATCTTTTCTAGTGTTAAAATTACATTTTTTAAATAATGGCACGGATCATTAGCAAACATGGATGATGTAGTGATAATTTTTTAATAAATTTTTAGTATAACTATGATCTCACTATTTTAAATAAGCTTAAGACACCGAATCTATTGTTTTTTTATTATTGAAACATAAAAATGTACGCAGTTTCTTTGATTCAATCGATATATTGCATATTGGTAGTGTCCGTTCATCGTTTTTGTGATGCTTGATCCCGTTCACGTCATTATATCTTAATATATATAAATGTATCGGCAGTCTTTTTGATGGGTAACTGACAATCGTTAGGTGCTGGATTGATTTGTACCTATTCGCCTTAAAAGTGACCAACGTAAATCCAGCATTTAGACACACTCGCGTAGATTAATCACCAGCAGACGAGCGTGCCCGCCGTGCTTCACGTCATTTAGATAGTAAGTTTATAATGTTTTCGTCGGTTTTTTAGAAACCTGTCAAGATTTTTTAGTTGTTTTTTCAAAGTGCAGCGTTTAATTCTAATGTACAGTTTAAGACGACACTGACACTTATCAGTGTCACTCTCGGTATTGCTAATATCATCCATATGATACGTATTATATAATATCGCATAAGTCTCGTATATAATGCTCTTTTCATAGTTATCTACATATAAATTCTATATACAACATCGCTATTGAAAGCAGTGTATCTACCCTTGTACCAACTTTATTATATACCCTTTAATACATATTAATACTTTAATATACTGGAGAGAATTAAAGCAATCATATTTTCATTGCTATTTCAATATGAATAATTTTATTAAATCAGAATTTATATTATTTGACATGTTATCTAATAAATATCATTATATTATTAATATATTCCTCTTGGTGAAAAATTCTCCTTATGGTTATTTGTATTACACTGCTGATTTAAGTGAATGTGAATTAATAAAAAAAACTATTTCTTGATTTTTGTTTATCGATTTTACCGTTCCCCATCCTCTTTCTTTATATTACATTAATACATACAATATCATTAATCATCTTTCTATACTTGATTGATTCAAATAAAAATGCTAATTGGGACAGTGTTAATATAGTTCTCAGATCAATCTTCTAGCGAGTTCTAGTAGTTTTTTATGAGACTGGCAAGGTGTAAAATGAGAGTCTCTCAACTCACAATGCAAGCGACGCTTTGGAATATATTGCAATGTCACTAATCTGTTGTCTGATAAATAAATAAAAATAATGAAAGGCATAATTAAATCACGCACGGTGTAGCGTATTGTATGATTTGCGTTTACAGTGAGTAGATTTTTAGAAAGTGGTTCATTGGAACGAAAAGGGTAGAAGCAAGAATGCTTTGACGATAAACATAATAACCGAATTGTTGATATAATTTTTTAAAATCTATGGTTATTGTCTACAAGTGTTAAGCGACAACTAGATATCCTAGAGAGGAGAATTCCGAGATGAATATTTGAAGCCATGTAGGAATGTAAATTCTGAAATCGCACTGTGGACGGAGCTAGGACGCGCCGAGCTGAAATTTTAAGAGAATGGTGGCATTTTTTCGACAGCGGCCTAGTTTTTTTTAAGGTGTTTCCGATTTTCGACAATGTAAACATATATCTAAATTTATTTAGAACTTTTGCGTCGAACTGCATTTGCAACATTTTCGAAGTTGCGATAATTTTGGTTACTTATATCTAGGGGAGTTGCGCTTTGCGCGTTAAAAGTTAGCAGGGCTTCGAAGTTCTGCTTTCTTCACTTCTTGGGTGAGATTTTTCCTTTTTGTCCAAAATTTTTTTTTTCATTTCTTGTCTCTATTTGGCCGAGGTTATCAGCTTTGAGCAAAAGATATCAATTTTTCGAACAAATTGTTGTTTAATATATTAAATTATCACTCTCAGACAATCTCTAAAAATGTCTCGGTTCCCTCTTAATTATTTTCGTAATTATTACTGTGAGCAAGTGGGTTACACAAAAATATTGAGGGGTTGCCGGAAAAGTCGAGTGTTGTCGCGTGCCGGTATTAGACGTGGTGGCGATGGGCACAATCGTAGTTTCGTAGATTCTACGGAGCTATGAGGAGCCAGGCCGCTAAGAGCCAATTCAGTGACGTGTGTACTTAAGAGATTATCCCGTAGCGCCCGGATGAACCGTGAATTAAACGAATTGGCCATAACCTGCGTCTAATTATTATTGTTACCAATCATACGTGACTGGCTTCGGTTCGGGCTTTGTGGCGACCCACCGACCCGTATTCGAAGAGCCTAGATAACCTGGAGAAGCGTCTGTCTACAGTCGCGGCATCATGGCTGAGGCCGGAGAGTGTCCTCAGCTGAAAGACCCGCCCCAGGGTTATAAGGCCACTGTTTAGTTTAGTTAGTTTAGTTTATGTTGTAGATGTGTCTTGCACTTGTACTACGCGTAAGCAAAAATGACCATAATTCATAAACTGTCTGCTAATGTGTTAAGCAATGTTGGTTTTCTTTAAAATCTCTAGAATCTATTATTCCTTGCAGCGATGCTCTTTTTTATTGAAATGTTTTTTATGGTGGGAATGGGGTGGGAAAGGGGCGCCAATTAACGTTCTGCACGTAGGCCCCGAGCACTGTCGGCATGTCGAAGAGCGGTTGACAAACCTAAAGCCACGTTTTATCGCGTCTAACACTTGGGGCGTAGGATTTTGTTGACTGTTCGTCTATAATTCCATCTTCTACAGCTGGGCGCACTGCTATTCATTGTCATATGTTAGTAGAATCCTTTTATCGGGGCAGCGCCCGCCCCTTCCTTAATCTCAATTGCGCTTATCGCACTTTTTTAACAGTATCACTTTGAATTATTGCTGGCATCCTTCCACTCAACCTTGAAATCCAACTGAGAGCCGTCAGTTTTTGCTTGGAAAAAAAAACAGTCCCGTTGTCGTCGGTGCCACTACTACTCAACTACAGTCAGGGGCGAATCTTTGGCAAATCTAAAATCTCGCATATGCGAATCGGCTCTTGATCAGTGGCAGGAGAGGTAGGACTCCTCCCCTAAAGGGCGGACTACCTATCTCTTCTTTCGCGATATCAGAGCCAGGCTAAATTGTAGCTGGTTCTTCCCAGACTTCTGGATCAGTCAATTCCTGACTGGCCACGGTAATTTCAAGCCTACACTTAAAAAGTTTAACCTTGTAGCATCTCCACATTGCTGGTGTGGGTACGTCTGTCAGGATTACAGTCACATTATGTGGTCCTCTCCTTACCTGGAAGCTGCGCCTCACTTCCTACTCTATGCTGTCCGATGTGGCATTTCCCCTACGGGTCTCTCGGTGGAAAGCCCTATTAGACACACGGACCTGGTCAGCAATGTGATTTGCAATGAGTTATGAAAGGCTACTTTTCCTCTCCCTTCCCCCTTTTCGGAATAAGTTTTCCATCACCTTCCAAAATATAAAAAAATAAAAATTCACATTTCCAGTTTTGCCTGGTTTTTCCTTTAATGTAACGTCCACCAAGTAACAGTAACAAAATTCACACGGATTTCGCCTTCCGAATAGTGGGTCATCAAATTGAGGCGTCGATTACAATTACCTCTCAAGAACTTCAGCTTTAGAAAAGGCATCACTCCTCCACATTCGAAAGAATCAGATTTCAATAAAAAAAATAACTTATTCATAAACATAAGTATTATATTACGAATAAAACAACGATAAACTATTAAAATTAGTTTATTATAAAGACACATGTTTAATAATCGTTTTAAAGTACCATGAGATGATATTACATAAGATTAAATTAAAAAAATAATTCATTTACAATACAAAAGAAAACTACTTTATATATTTTTCCATAAATTTTTTGTGAAATTCTGAACGAAGCGAATCGTTTATGAAAGTGTTGGCTTTCTTTTCCGGCTCAGAGCGTGCACAATTTTTAAAGACTACATCATCGTCCCAACGTCGCTTGACCTGTAAATAAAAAAAATGTTAATAAACAAACTCATAAATACATTATGAATATAATAATGGGGCTAATTAACCTTTAATTCATTCTTGGGAGCCCCGGATGCGTAATTCAACAATGGATTTCCGGATAATATATTTTCCATTCTTATCCGTTCCTCTTCTTGACGTTTCTCAGCATCCTGTAAATTAAAATTATAAAATTATATAAAAATAAAGATAAAATGTGTATGTCTGATGAAATATACGGACCTTTTTGCTCTGTTCGTTGGCTCTTTCTTTTTTAATTCTATCAAGCTCAGCTAGGAGGGTGGCTGTATCGTCATCGGAATCTTCGTCGTTAGAAGAATCGCCCTCGATAGGATCGTCTGCGTCCAAGCTCGCTGCCGGCACTTGATCAAATTTCGCTTTTTTAGCAACGCTCTCTATTCTTCTGTTAGCGGGCACTGGTTTGCCATCCTTTTCACGATCTTCTAAATCCTTACGGAAATCTCGGCTACGGAGGTCTTCAACATTTCCTTGCCCTTGTTCTCTGCGAATGGAAATAATATAATTTATAATAGGTATATAATACTAATCAAATCATCGTTGTAGAACATGATTTTTATAGCACTGACATATAAATATGATGAAATATATACTAGAGGAAAGCGAGAATTACCTAAATTTGAGTTTTGTATGTCCGGGAAGATCTCGACTGGAGTATTGTCGCGAGATAGCGCTGAGGTCCTTTTCGCCTCGGGAGGCACCTCCACGAGCGGGATCGAAGGTGGGACGGGCCGCTGTAGTCATGGTGTAGCTGTCAACAATGCGACACGCTCCTGACACAAGGACAGCGACAGTGGTACCAACATTAACTACCACTACACGATGGTCTTAACACCATAATTATTGACCTTAAAATCAACTATATTTTATTATAAATATTATGTCTCTTACATATCGGTATTATATATACTATATATAATTTAAAGTTTGAAATAGAGCGTGATTGATGATTTGTTAATAAATAAAATTTTGGATATCTATTGGAGAATAGATCAACTAAAATCTACAGCCATTTATGCAAAGCACCTCTATTGCGTTGCAAAAGTGGTGTCTTAATTTATAACTTTTTTGTGCTTTTTAATTAAAATTACATTCATGCATTCTAAAATGACAGCTAAAAACTTGTTCTACGAACGATTAAGTATTTAATATGGATTTATAGGATTGCCTTGAATTTTTCGGGTGTAATATTTGAGACAGGTGCAGAGGAATTTGTAAATACATAGTGCTAAAATAGCCAAAAATTATTACTTTTAATGAAATTGATTTATTTTATATTAAATAATACAAAATTAAGAATTTCAATTTACAATAACGATACTTAATCAAGTCCTCTCTTTTGCTTTATCACGTCATGCATACTCTGTAGCATAGAGTCCACTAAAGTCTGTAAATGTTGAATTAAAATTCCTTCATAACATACTTTTCCTCTAATATTTAAATTAATTTTTATTTACTCGTAGGTTAAGGTCTGGTGAATTCCTTGGTCACTGCTATGTCAAAATTTCATGTTGTCTTAGAAAAAAATTTATCAGATGAGAAAAAAGTATTATTGCAACGCTTACTGGTACTAAGCAAAAAGTATCTTACCATTCCAGATCTATGACATGGAGCATTTACATTTTCAAAATTAAGTAAATTTTGCTAGAAAGATGGTTTACGATTGATGGCAGAAGATGAGTTTTTCAGTACCGCAGAGATAACTATTCCTAAATATAAAAAGGACCCCCAAATCCTTTGACCAACTGGGTGCTTCAGTTCTTTGGAGACAGATTTCTGTAGTAGTTCTGTGTAGTAGTTTTCGGTAGTTTTCTTTGAGAGTATCTGCTCTCCAGATCTACGCCATCCAAACTGCATTTCATCTGATTCAAACACATTAAATATGCATTTATCGGAGGATACTTTTTACCAGTCGGTTCTGGTCTAGGTTTAGTAAATTTTCGCCCATTCTAATCTGGATTTCATCATATTCTTTATTATTTTAGGTTTCAATGATGCAGTGTCCTTCTGTACACAGTCCAACCACCTCGGACTTGGTCTTCCTTTCCTCCGGGGACAGGAAGGGTTGTTAATCATAGGCCTTTTCAGCGGCTGACTGTCTTGCATCATTGACACGTGATCGGCCCACTGGAGTCAGGCTACCCTGATGACAGCTGTGGCCAGTATATCCTTGTTTAGTCGATACAGCTCCTCGTTGCTTCGGATACGCCATTCCCCGTCGTCAAATACACCTCCAACTATTCGTCTGAGAATTCTCCTCTCCAGGATATTCAGTTGTCGCTCATCTTGTTTTGTCAGAGCCCATAATTCAGACCCGTATGTTAGGACGGGCCTGTTGAGGGTCATGTAAACTCTACTTTGGTCTTCTTTGAGAGGAATCTTGACCGTAGATCCTTTAGAAGTCCAAAGCAGCACCGGTTTGCCAACATGGTCCTTCTTCGTACTTCCAAATTGGCTTCATTATTATTTGTAATAAGTGAGCCAAGATATGCTAATTCCTGGACAGCGTCGAAGCTGTACTCTTCGATTCTCAGGAGTTCGACTTTGGCATGTATTTTGTCTAGCTCTTGATGATCCTTAGACCCATGACGATAGCCACCCGGGATCTGGCGGCACTTCACAAAAAACAATGACAGTTTGACTAGGCAAGGACGAAGGACTTTTATGTATATCTAAAAAATTTTTTGGAGATAATCCGTTACTTACCTATAACAATTTCATTGCTCGGTACTGTAGTTCAAAGAAAATAATGATTCACATATATTTAAGGTAAATAAATACAAAGCTTTATGATAAAAAATTATATATTTTACTAATTCTATACAATTTATTAGGTACAATGTTAAAACTGACCATTATAATTAATCTATTTTCTGTTGTAATTAAATAAAACATGGTTTTCAAGCGTAGATAGTTTTCCAGCATCACATTACGTTGATCTCGTTGTTATACAAAAAAAAAAAGAAAGAATTTTGCAAAAAGCTGTCCGAGACCGGATATTTGTATAACATTGATGTTTGCGGAAGAAAAATTGTGAGTACATCGTAATATTATATTTGCAATCAATTCATAATAAACGCAAATTCACTTTTAAAAACTAAAAATAAAAATTTAACCGTCTACAACAAAGAAAAAAAGGATTATTCTACGTTATTTAGATATAAAAGCGATTCGTACATACGGTGGACACTAAAAAATAAAACTGTCCAATATGGCCTCAGAGTATCATCAAGAAAAATGTCTCTGACATGGTGAGTTAAATTAGACGAGTCTAATCATCGTTAAAATAATATATACACGAATTAATTAATTACATTAAACAGATAATTTATACATTATAATTTTATTAATATGTCACGAGAGGCGATGCTTAGTCCGACTGTCATAAACAATACATATATATATATATGGATTAATATAAGCTGAAATATTAATATATATTACAACAACAGAATCTGGTTTTTATATTATACTCGGATATAAATGACTATTCATTTGAAAAACTGTAATATTTTCCAGCAATATTATGGATCTTCAAAACCGTTGGACCAAATAAAATAAACGAGGGGAATTTTAATAAATAGCAAAAATATATTAAACGTTACGGTTCTATGATTATATTCTATGAAACATTATTGTATTGCAGGTTATATACACAACAATTTTCAGTCTCAGATATGAAAAAATCAGCGTTTCATTGAAAAATTGAGACAGAAAATCATATATTGTTGTTATTACACAGTAATAATTATTTCCGTACATTTTCTGTACTTATGATAACCAAATTTTCAACAGGCTATTTATTATCGGGACCGAAAAGAAATCATGCATTTTTTTAAGCGATGTTTTGAGGCATAAAAAGTATCTCGGTAATTATTAATTATAAAATATTATTTTATCGTGAAGAAATTGTAATTTTTGAATATTGCAGGCTATTTGTCACTGACGTATCTTGACATAATATAATAATAATAGCCATATTGATTGATTACTTTATTGCTAATTGTCAAAAATGTGTTTTGGTGTGCTCGGCAATGTTTTGCAAGATTTTTTTACTAAAAACAACACCGTTATGATGCCTCAGCCTCCACATTCACCGGATATGGTCCCCTGTGACTTCTTCTTGTACCCAAAAATGAAATGACGACATTTTGCCAACGTTGAGGAAATAAAGTCACAAACGATAAGTCAAAAGCGAAAGATTCTATTATGTCTTCCCTATCCGGTAGACTTCATTCAAGCAGATTAATGCTTTTTCAGATCCATGAAGCAAATATTAAGAGGAAAACGTTATTGAAATGTAATCAATCCTATTATAGCGCCGATAAACCCGCCCTATAGAAGACTAGGCACCCATACAAAATTTGGGATTAGGTTTTTTTTAACTTTATTCTGTAAATTGAACAAAATCTATTTTTCTATGCGCATATTTTACATGACCTTGTTCTATTTTGTTGTCAACCAAAGGGCATTGACATTTAGTTAGTGCGGTAATGTATTACATATTTACGAAATATGTAATTTGACCTTCTAGAAGGGTTTTTAAATACAAATATTCCTTGATAGCGGCATTATTATATTTTTTTAGATACAATCAACCCTCCTATAGCGCCGAGATAAGTATCACGGTAAAGAAACCCGCCCTATAGAAGACTAGGCACCCATACAAAATTTAGGGTTAGATTTTTTTAAATATTCGATTTCCATATTTTAAATAATCCTGTTATATATTGTCGTCGTTAAACTTTATTTTGCGCGGCAATGTATTACATTTTACGAAATATGGAATTTAACCTTGGAAATTTAGTGTTTTGTAGAGAACGGCACTCACACTAGCGCACACGCTATGGAAAACTGCGCTATAGTAGGGTCGACTGTATTATTATTTATTTTTATAAATGATTTTAAGTAAAAAATGCATAATTTCTCATAAACCCCTTCAATATACAAAATTTTGTACTAAAAATTAGTACATAAAATGTTAGTAATATGCGTTTCTGCAGTGCAAATAGTTATAAAATTGGTCCAATATACTAATAACATAAATTTTACACAATGATACGTCCGGATTTTAATAAATAATATAAATGTTATTGAATGATACGTTCAAAATTGCGAACGATCGTTCGCAATCTCGTCCTCACACTACCATATGCACGTATTTATGTAATATTAATATGTATTTAAAATACTGTAACTCGTAATAAAAATAAGTAAACAAAATTCATAATTTACATATTATTTTTTTTATCAAGTGCGCTATGTATATTTCTTCATGTGTTTAAAAAAAAATGATCTTAAACAATCAAAAAGAGGCGATAAATAATAATTACACAATAAACTTAAAAAAGCTGATAGTAAATTGCACCTTTGCATCTCACTCGAATCATCCAAGGTAACATTTCTTAATAAAAATGAAGATATATATATATATATATACTTAGACCGTATACATCTTAAATAAAATTATAAATATTGAATAATAAATGATCCTAGAAATAAACTTAAAAATACGCAAATTAATATCCTATCGTATAATTAAATATAAATCGGATGGAAGATGCAATTCATGTAGATAAACGACTAAACATTACCGATACATATATATATGTTTCAGAACAATGAGATTGACATTTAAACGTTAAAGCATATCTTTATAAGACTCGGTCACAAAATTAATAGTGAAATCAACATCGTAAATATTGCATTTTGAATAGCTCAATATATATATTGTAAATCAGTCGCGGGCGAGTCACGCCCCGTTTACGCAATGTAAATCATAGAAATTGGCCCGACGCCAATTTAATACTAGTCTTACGTTGGTAACCCCTCGTTAAAACCATGACAAGGATTTTAATATTTTTAGACTAAGTTACATTGTAAAGTTAACTCGTTTTGCGTTGAAAATTGATTTGTGATTTGCTAACGTCGGATAATAAATGAGATTATCTGCCTCGATTTCGTAATACAACGGAACAAACGAATAGTATTAAGCGCTACGCAATAAATATACAAAAAATAAACTTATCAAACTAAATATTATGTATAATAATTATAAATGCTTAAAATCGTATCACCTTTATGAATAAACGAAGCACTCAATTTTCATTTCAGACATTATGGCTTTTTTTTCAAAGAGAAAGATGACTAACGCTCCAATCCGAAGAATAATTTCCGAAGTTACCAATTATTCGATTAATTTTAAATTCATCATGGCACAGTAATAAATCACAATCGTCGAATTTTTATGCATTTAAACGAGATCATCATTCATCAACGGTATTAAACGAGTTTAAAATCACGTTTGCGTCAATTTGTGATTTAATCAGATCCATAAGATGACGAGAAATAACTATATTTTTTAAACATATTACGAAAAAGCATAATGCAGGAAAAAAAACTCGCTTGGTAACTGAAGAATGGTTTTCATCTTAATAAATGTAAAAGCAAAATATATCTACAACAAAATATTAATAATCGGCGTTACAAAAAAAAAACGATACGTTAAAATCACGCAATCTTTCGAATGGAATGTATTTTGATTTTCAACGACATCAATCCTCGACGGTTACGGAAATAAAATTTAAATAAATCTATATAAATATATATATCCGGTGATTCATTTTTTGCGTATTCACTCCGAGTACACGGATAACGATATATATTTATATAACAAAAATCGTATCACCGGATAAGCATTGCACATTAAGATCGACTGCAACAGATTGTTATGCTGATAAAATTATATAGTATGGCCAAAACTTTAATCGTACATGATTAATTTTTCACGAGACTAGCGGTAAACGACGTATAAATAAACAATTAAAATTAATCCGATTGATTGTGAACTGGGAGGTTTCAAAATATCCGTTGAGAAAATAAATAAATATTAAAGATGGTCCCTGCCTGCAATATTAATATTATTATTATAATTTAAAGATGCCGCATTGGTGCGATACAATCCTCCGTCGCTCTATTATTAATGAGAATAATTACAAAAGCTAAATTGTGTCACGTAAATAAAATAAAGTGATATAATATAATTTATATAAAATATGTCTACGTTATGAAATTATTATAGTCAGGGTTCGATACTTTCGGCGATCACATATGAGACGGATATTTTTGCATTGCATCAAATTAAGTTAGTGTGAATAAATTGATACATCCAAATACACTACAATCTAAAAATTAAGGCTCCGTAAAGCAGCATTAACAAGAATGCAAGGATCAATAATTTCGTATCGAACTCTACTCTGATAATTTCAATTTTGAATACTGATATGTAGTTCGTATGCAAAAAATTATAAATAAATTTTAGTAAAACAAGTAATTGATATATTGAATACGAAAAAAAATATAAACTGTTTCAAAACTCTACAATAAAACCCCATTCCATCAAAATCGTATAAAAAAAAATGATTTCAGAGCAACTGTTATATAAAATGCGCTTGATTTTAGACATTAAACTTAACGAAGAATTACAAAAAAGACATATTATTGTCTAGTACTAGGTGATCCTAACATTTTTCCTACATAGACCCCTTTCAACTGAATAATTTTCTTCAGAACCCTTCAACTAAACATTTATTCTCCAATCTACAGCAGTGATGCAAATACGGCGGCCCGCGGAGCTCTTTGCACGCATCGGCCATAAAATATCAAATCCCAAAAAAAACCTTCCAGACCCCCAGGGGGTCCACTTGGACCCAATTAGGAAACCCCGGTCTAGACATACAAATATTATTGTCCTGACAGTCGATCTGTAATCTGAACTGATGCTCGTCTTTGTTGAAGATGTCTACGTAATCCAGGTGTGGGCTGATACGCTAACCTTACGAAGGAACAGACCAACATCATCAAGCTCCATAAGACGCTCACTAGATCCGTCCTGACATACATGATGGTATGCTTATCTTTGACAAAGCAAGAAGGGTGACAAATAGATACCTTGTTCTTACCCATATTTGTTAGTGTCTCCGAGGGGCCAGTCATATCTCGAGGATGATGAACAGCCAGACACCGATCACGGTTGAGGTGACTGGAATATGTGCAACCGGACGCTGCATCATAGCGACTGACCAGAAGATGGAACGATATTTTACAGATCTGATGAAATGGAGAATGGTGCTGGATGTACCCAGATCTACGCCAATTACAACGATAATGAAGAAAATTCTTTGCAGATACGACTTGAGTTGAGCTCAGATATTGAAATGCGGACTGGATGCTTGTAGATCCTAAACCTCTTTGAAATGAGAGTGGACGCATGCTATGTATCAGTTCGGTGGATAGAGTAGCAAATGTTGATATCCGGGATAAATATAGACGTGTTTATAAAAACAATCAAGAGACTGAAAGACAGTAAAATCTTATATATATATATGAAAAATGTTGTAGTTAATGATAACAAAGTATGGATTTTTAATTGACTCTAGTTATGAGAGATGTATATGAAGCTGATAATTCACATGAGCTTTGGTTATACTGTAATAGCATTCATCTATTGAAAAAATAATAATAAATCCAGTGAAAGTCATGAAACAATTGGGATTATTTTAATTTTGCTCGGAAACAAAATCTATTTCAAAAAAAAATATTTAAATTTTGAATAAATGGAGTTTTATTGTGTATCATTGATAAGAAATTGAGTGACACGTCTCTAGATCTCATAAAATATTGAGATAAAAATTGGTGTCACTCCAAATAATGATTAGCTCAAATAATATAATGGAATACCATTCCGACTATAAATAAACGCTACATAAAATATGTCTAGAATTTTATTTAGCATATATATGGCTTCCTGAACTGGACCATTATTAGATAATTTTGTATAAATATCACCTGAAGCGAATGCTAATCATAAAAAAATATATATAAAAGTAAATAATGTACGTCAAACATACACATTAAGGTGAACAAACAAAATATACAGATACTCCACAATTTTTGCAAAATGCACTTTCTTTCGTTCCCGATCCTAAGATAAATTATTTACAAATTAAATATAGATGTATCTTAAGTAAGATTTACAATATCGCGCTATATTCACATGAAGACACACTTTCATTACATATAAATTTCGATTGTGCTGTAAAATCCTAACGTAAACACAGTTGTCAAAATAGTAATGTTCTCATAAAACTAATAGCACTGGTATAAATTCTGCACTTTGTTCACTCGCGAGTATGCGCAAATACACTGCCGGGGGCGTTAAAAAAGACTTCAACAATATTAATATTACATTTTCAATTATGATACAAGAATATCACAAAGATGAACACGTGAATGTCGTCAACGAAAACTGTGCAAATTTGAATCAACATCCCTAAAATTGTTCATGAACGCCTGTACAAAAATGTTCATAATAAAAAAAACGATTTCGTTTATAAAGATATGATACGTTTGTACACATTAGTCTATTTTCATTCATCCATATATAAAATTATACAAAATCGTTTATTTAATCGAGCGACTGAACTTGGACAACGCCGGACTGTGGAATTATTTCATATTTTATGACGTGAGACCCTATATGCACTTGATTTAGCTGAGAGAGTTGTTGATTTCCGACATCAACGCCGCGTGAATTTCGTAACACTAGGTGGTTACTACTCGTGGCAGTCATATGGTCTTTGTGTTGCTGTAATCCCACTAACTGCTGCTGCTGCTGCTGTTGTTGTTGCTGTTACTGCTGCTGTTGTTTGCTGTTGTTGCTGCTGTTGCTGTTCTCTTTGCTGCTGTTGTATTTGTTCCTGTACAGATTGATGATGGACAGAGGTGCCCAGTTGATGTGAATTATCGCGCGCTTGTTGATGTTGGTTCGCGTTTAATTGCTGTTGCTGAGAGTTCATTCCCTGGTTATCCCTGCGACAGTTAAAATCAATTAAATACACATCCAAACATATAAATAAATCCTCTTCATGCAGACTATATTAGATAATATAAATAAAAAATATATATCTACGTCATTCAATTATAAAATAAGATACATCTCATCCTTTTTACATGATTTTTACTTAGGCAAAAATTTAATAATTTTGCAATAAAATACCTCAACTCTTTGTTTTGAAAATACCTTAACACCTTGCTGACACTTGAAAATGTAAGCGCATGCCCTGGGACATGCGCTTTTCCCTGGGACTGAGACTCAGTAAGAGAAATGACCTGGCGAATGAGAAGCAGTAACTAAAAATACGTATTGGGTTGAGACAAGTTCTAACTTGCACACAAACTCCTTGGCGACGTCGATAACAGTGGATGAAAATCTGCCAAATGCACTGTTCACAAATACTGCTAATATAAAATCACAAGATAGTTAGAGAAAACAATATGTCATGTCAATTTTCGGGGGCCACGGGACACAAACACAGAAGCGATCATGTCCGGGTACCAGTCCAGATTCTGTTTCTTTCTGAACTCTGAGAACTTCTGAATCTTATCTTTGTTCGTTCGTCCAGACCGCGCTTCCTCGCATAAGTCCGTTTTTGTTGCCTTTTTGTCACCTTTGACCCTTATATCTATTAGAGTGTCGGCAATTCTTGCCAGTTGGTCCAACGGCTGATCAGTTCAACTGCTGAGTTATTTTTGGAGCAATTGTGGAAGTTTTTGGATCCATATTTTCCTCAAATTGTTGCTCTGCGCTATAGTAGGACTGATCAATAGTCTCATCCACATAAACAGGCTTGAAGGTTTTAGATTATCCAACTCGATTCCAGACAATACAACACGATGCGCAAACGTGAGATAATTTCATCTCTGGCGTATGGTTCAGTTCGTTGTTCATTAGTCCTGCCACGAATCCATATATTCTGGCACACAGAATTTTGTATCTTGTATGGTCATCGTATATCTCGTACTTGACAGATTGAGACTATGATGTTGAACCATTCATCCACATTAGATATGTCGATCAGTGAAATGTGTTGTAGCTCGCGATAATTAAATAAATAAAATAAACGCGACCATTTCTTTGTCCATTTTCGCGCTTTTGAATTTTCTGCAAAAATTTCAGTAAATGCCTGCTCATCACGTCGGGCTGTCTCCAGTGTAGGGGTTCGGACCAACAGATAAATAATTTTAGTTTTATTTATTAACAATAAATATACTTGTGTAGATGAACGGTAAAAATTGGTGCGATCGAGTTCAGATCTTTACGGTGACGGCCACCCTCGTCACCGTAAAGATCGCATGGTTACTGACGTAGATGTTCCCAAGGGTAGTCAGCGTGTGGCGATGATGTGACAATTGTTGAGAGTGTGCCTACCAACGAGATTGGCTCGATTCAGGACTTCATGACAAGATTCTTAAGACAGAATCCAAGATGGCTTCAGCTCAAGGTGAATCACTGATCATATCTGGCATTTGAGTGTGTGACCGACAAGCAAGTCTCCAGTCGGAGCTTTCGTCTTCAAATTTAATATAGATTAATAAAAAAATTAATATAGGTTAATAAAAATTGATTTAAATCAAGGATCTTGGAAATGAAGAGTGATTTATTTTTTTACGCAAGATTACTGCCAAAAAATCTATCGCATAAAAAGGATAAAACGTATCATTTTAAATACCATATACCAAAATTAGGACAATACGAAGATTAAATAAAACATTGATAAAATAATAAATGAAAACCTGTTATTTTGTATGTGTTCTTGTTTTATGGTATGGACAAGATTGTTGGAGGGTGAGGTTATTTGTGTTCCGATCGTTTTGCCATCTCTATTGATTATGTGTATTTGATTACCAATTATTTGGCGATTGCGAGCACCTCCTATCAATATTTGATTGCCAATAACTTGACCTTCACGATTTGTTACCTAAAATTAAAATTAATTAGAATCATTCCGATTAAATAATCAATGAAATTGATTAAAAAAAAAACACACCTGGATGTGAGTAGGACCAGAATGTTGAAGGTTACCACCGTTTGAACCGTGATTCGACGTATCGTTCTGATGTGAAACGTCATTGAGCTGCTGCTGTTGCTGATTTTGCTGAGATTGCACTATTTCAGTTTGCTGTTGTTGTGATTGATTCTGCTATAAATTTAAAAAAAATTAAATAACATAAAATCACATGGATAATTTGTATAATAATAATAATAAATACCTGTTGATTTCTGGGAGGTAAGTCCATATGTTGGCGTTGATGAAGTAACAGATGATTTTTCTGGAAAAATGCTTTTCCGCAAGTATCACAGACATGAGTACGCAACGTGCACGCTCCATCCGGATGCCTAATGATGATATTTTCAATTTAATACATCGTCTCGAATTGTGCATAAATTTTTATAAAATTGTATTTACCTTCTGTTATGTTGTTGTAATCCGTGACGAGCTGCAAAACCTTTGCCACAATCGGCACAGAAGTGTACTTTCGGTCTATTTCCATTGGGCGTGGGATGATTTGTAACTTGAGGGACTCCGGTTATGTTATTTTGTGTTTGTGTTCCATGTTGCAGAACACCGGGGTTTGATATCAATTGCATTCCTCCGGGACTCGCTAAATAAAATTAAATAAATAGTATCGCGGAAATAAAACTATGATTACGGAATGTTAAATATATTTTACCTTGTTGTTGCTGTGCCGGAGTCAAGAAATTTCCATTTTGTAAGGCAGCAGTAAGGGCACATAAATCGGTTACGAAAGTCCTATCACCAGTATGCAAACGTACATGCAAAGCGAGCGCCTCCTACAAAAATAAACAATAATAATACGTATTAATTCAAGTTGAACGAACGAGATTTATGCCTCAATTTAAAATTATACCTTTGTATTGAAACAATTGCCACATTCTTGACATGAATATCCTGCGGGGGGTTTATTATCCTGTAACGGGTCCTGTCCGATAACCTGAAACGTTAATAATTCAATAAAATTTTCGATTTGCATTGAATATATTGAATGAAAATTGATGTCTCACTTGAATAGACGTCGCTTTTTGTCGAGAATTTCCTACGACTTGAACCAGAGTCGGTTTGAGATCTTGCGATGTGGTATGCGTTACCGTCGACGTCTGTTGTGATACCGCAACCGTCTGAGTATTACCCGGCGGCGTTGTCATACCTGACACGGAATGAACAACCTTACAATGCTGCAGCATATCGGCTTTGCCTTTGAACGCCTCGCCACAATCAATACACACGTACGAGGCATCATCGTTGTGTAATCTATAATAATTTTACGGATGTATTAATACAAATTCGGAAAATCATTTGATACATGTCACAAAATGGTACGTACTTGAGATGAGCGATGAGAGTTCTCTTCTGTAAAAATTCCTTTCCGCATATGGGACAAGCGTGGGGCACTCGCCCATGCATACGTCCGTGATTAACAAGTTGGAACTTTCGCGTAAAAGCCACTCCGCAATCACCACATACAAACGGATTCAATGAACCATGGAACCGTGAATGCATCACCTGCATAATGCAAAATGTATATTAGTGACAAATGCAACAAGAATACAACCATATATCAAATTCTTCACAAGGAGCGAGAGCTTCTGGACACCGTAAAATTAAGTACTTAGGAAACACCATTTGTGGACTACAGTATTGCCTTCCACAAACCATCATGGAGAGGTATGCAGAAGGTAAACGGTAGTTGGGAAGAAAGAAACTGTCTTGGCTTCGTAGGATTCGCAACTGGTCCGGGTTGGGAGCTCCAGAATTGTTTCAGTTTGACACAATTATGGAGAAAGAAGGACCAGTAGTTCGCCTACGTCCAAAAACGAACAAGGCACTCAAAGAAAAAGAAGGATCTAAAAGCAAGTCAATCATTCTTAATAAATCAGTGCAGCTACTTGCCTATGCGGACGATATAGACATTGTTGCCAAATCGAGGATGCATGCCAACGAATATGCATCCTGCATGAGACTGAGGATCAACAATACCAAGACAAAATACATGCCCATATGCCAAGAACGAATCCTAGCGAACCCCTGAGAGTCGAAGAGTACAGCTTCGAGACTGTCTAGGAATTTGCATATCTGGGCTCACATATTACAAATAATAATGAAACCAATTCGGAAGTACGAAGAAGAACGATGTTGGCAAACCGGTGCTGCTTTGGAATTCAAAAGCATCTACGGTCGAGATTCCTCTCAAAGACCAAAGTCAAGCTCTACATGACCCTAATCAGGCCCACCCTAACATACGGGTCTGAATATTGGGCTTTGACAAAACAAGATGAGCGACAACTGGATATCCTGGAGAGGATTCTGTATTCGACAAAGGGTAATAGTGTATCCGTATTGACTATACAAGGATATACTGTTCACAGCTGTCATTAGGATGGCCCGACTCAAGTGGGCCAATAAAGTGGCCAGACTCCAGTCACGTGTCAATGATGCCAGATAGTCACCGAAAAGGCTTGTGATTAACAAGCCTTCCTGTCCCCAGAGGAAAGAAAGACCAAGGCTGAGATGGTTTGTTCTGTATACAGAGGGACACTGCAATATTGAAACTTACCGGAAGATGAAGCGACGTGGCGGCAGAACGGATGAAATGGAGAAGGGTATTGGATGAGATCAGGGCTCTACAATAAGGCTGTTGCCCCTATGATGATGATGGTAAAAAGCTAAATCAAATGGACGATGCTTTCTATATATGAGAACTGACTATCAATGTGAATAAAATAGACCTAGGAGCAAGTAGAGAAAGTTCAAGCTCATTGAATGCAATAAGAACCAGGGATTGAGAAAGCAGTTGCTTCAAAAACCTGAAAGATTTCATCAAAACTTATGACATTCGATGCAGTTCGTGAGCTCCTAGATAAGGATTAAGAACTTCTAGATACTGTGTAGAGCTGCAAAATAGACAATGAGAGGTGGCTGAATAGAATGAAGCTCTCGACGTAATAGAACATCTGCG
The DNA here is from genome assembly GCA_022495035.1 of Philopotamus ludificatus. Lineage (NCBI taxonomy): Eukaryota > Metazoa > Arthropoda > Insecta > Trichoptera > Philopotamidae > Philopotamus > Philopotamus ludificatus. The sequence continues at coordinate 3,883 of JAGXCT010036057.1, read as the reverse complement.
ATCGATCTAGCCTTTGAGTAACTGAGATGTTTTATCTCCTTAACAATGATATGTAAACATGGATACAACATTAGGTGAAGAGTAATAAAATTGATACTTACAAGATGATCCTTTTGTGCAAAACTTTCGCCGCATTCCTGACAAACAAATGGTCTTTCACCGGCATGAAATTTGCTATGGGTAACTAAATGTCTTTTGAGAGGAAATCCTCGTCCACATTCTCCACATACAAAAGGTCTCTCCCTACTGTGTACCTAAATAATAAAATCACAATTATGCAAAGCGTTACGAAACCGCACGATATTTATTTCAATAATACTCACTCTCGAGTGCGTTAATAAATGATGTTTTAACGTGAAAGATTTCTTGCATTCGTGGCATTGAAAAGGCCTTTCGTTGGAATGCAAAAGAAGATGCGTGTTTAAACAATGTTTGTGAGCGAATGCTTTACCGCAATGAGCACAAACGTGTGGACGTTCTCCTAAAATATAAACGAGAAAATTTAATGATAGCATTCATACATTTTAACATTTTCGGATTAAAATGCCACGCACCTGTATGGACCCTGCTATGAGTAGTGAGATGATGCTTCAACAAAAAAGACTTTCCACATTCGTCACATGAAAAGGGTCTCTCTTTCTGTAACGTGATTGGATGATTCTGCGATTGCATCATCGGCTGAAGAATTTAATAATAAACGTTATGCAATACAGCGCGAAATATACGTAAATTGCATATTAAAATATAATATTAATTTATTTACCTTTGGCGAATGACTATTTGTTCCCGGTTCCTGTTTCGTTTGAATAAGTTGCACTGTGTTTAAATTCTGTTGATTGTCCGGAGAACCGACCACGCCAGTCATCCCGTCCGTTAAACCTTTTATCCCCCCGTTTAATAAAGAGTGGTTTAACTGTGACGCATCGATTACAGCCGACGGTCCGTTGATCCCTTGAGCGGCTTGGATCGCTCGTTTCATCAATATTTCGTTGCATTCTTCGGCAGTCAACTGAATCGGTCCGAGAGGCGTCATGAAATGCTTCCCGGGAATGTTCCCTGAAGATATGACTAACATTAGAAAGATTAAATAATAATACAACGAGCATGTTCATTTAAAAAAATCATATCACCAACATAATTCACCTTGCATATTGTGGTTCTGTTGATTAGTACGATGGCCAGTTTGAGAAAATGAATCGTTTACTAAAAACATGGTTCTACGGTTGTTGCCTTTAAGGCCCTTATCCTGAGACTGGGGCGATTTGTGCGACGTTACCGTCAAAGTAGTTTCAGCAGTTGTCAACTATAAAATAAACACATAACTTTAATAAAAATAAATCACACTACAATCGTATTTAGGTAATAGATCGACTAACGGTATTTCCGAGTGTGTAGCTGAGATTGTTGGACGCGTCCAATTCGCCTTTAGTGATATCGGGAGACGATGTGAATCCCCAAGAGTATCCGAGCCCCGACACATTTGTCGGTGTGGGCATGCACATTTTGAACAATGTCTCCAAGAGACAACAGAATCACATCTCCAAAATGAAATTCATATACTCCAGAAACGTTATTGCTTTTTAATTAAATTTATCCTTATACATTTAATGCATCGTAATCACTTGTAACACTCGGCCGATCCCATTAAACTGAAAATATAAAAAAAATATTGAAAAAAGTGACATGAGAAATCATTTATTTATAATATTTCAAAAAATCGATAAGTAATATAAAGGAATCAGCCCCGCACTATAATTAAGAGGCGTATAGAACACTTCGATGGACGTTTTAATTATTTTTTGTCGATTTAGATCTGATTTAGATAAAATTTTTATGATTTTAAGGCATGTCTGTTCATCAGTGGATACAATGAGCTGTCGAGCATGTCAGAGTTCGAAAATATGTCATTCATCAAACTGAGGGATCCCCAAAATATGACCTTAACCTATAACAATAACAACCAACACGAAAAAACAACAAACTAACTTTATTAGAACAAAAAAATGCAATTAATGTATTAGTTTTCCTCAATTTTGTCGTCCAATTCCGCCTAGCTTTTGGACAAAACGCTTGAGCATCTGCTTTAGACTGAAAAGACTTGGGGGATCTGTGCGACAAAACAGTCAACGATATAATCAGCCTTGTGGTAAATCGTACTTCAGCAACAGTGGCATCACTAATTTTTCAGAGCTTACTTTAGTGAAATTTATGGGTGAAAGACACTCGCATGATAATGTCAGTATTTATGATAAGATCACATTCAGATTAGCATATTTTATCGAGACGTAGTACTCGATTTTAACGATCTAGCATCAATTTAGTGATCCATGATACACAATCCCATTTAATCCGGTAATACAAAATATTTTTCATGATTTTCGTTTCGGTTAAATAAGCCAGAATATGCCGGATACTCTCGGCACATCATAACAAGCTTAAAATATGTGAAGTACCGAGTTGAAGTATGAATTCTTACATTTCCGTCATAACGCTTTATTTTATTTTGAAGTTTACACGATATCTGCCGCTAATTGACAACCGTTTACAATAGTATTGAAAAATATTATTTCAATTTTTTTAACGACGCGTATATATATGATTGTTATTATTAATTACTGTCATTTAATTGTTTCGTTGCTAATTTATTTACCATTAGTAGATTCAGCCGTCAATGTGTAGTAATTAAAATAAAAAGCGAACGGCGTTTAACGATAGTGTTAATGAAAACGTCAAGGTCGTCTCCTCGGTTACAGCCCTACGATTATAATTACACAATATTCAAGAATCGACGAGACGACATAATATACGCTCGGCATCGGATACGATGTTTATATTTCAAAATGTCAAAATAAAACATGAAAGACATTATTACTCGACAGTGTATACAATTTGAAACATTATTTTTGTAACTTGTCGAGATGAAAACAACTAGATTAAAGTGTAATGGTGTATTATCGGCGTTATGGGGTTTCACTAGTATTTTGACAGCGATTTTCGGACACTGGTGAACCGAGACTGTAACAAGAGCCGTTGACGCTCGGTAATCTCGATGTTTTCGAGCGTTTGTCGCACTGACAATACCGATGGCACACTGGACTATCACAAAAATGGTTCCGGGCGGATGCGGAGGCGCGCCGAGGCGCCTGGAGAGCGACGCTTCTCGCTCCAATAACCTCCCAGGGCGATGTGTGGAGAGGGCGGGAGGGCGGAAGGGCGGAGGGGCCGTGTTGTTGACAGTGCGGGTGGGGCGGGGGCGGGTGCGCGGGGCGGGGCGCGGGCACCTGCGCTGCCGCCGCCGCTCGACTCAGCGCCCGCCGCTGGCCGCCATGCCAATCAATTACCGGCGCGCGCTGCCAACACTGACTCTTTATGTAATGTTTATAACAACGCAACTACGCCGACCGCATCCCTACACATGTATGTTGCATCCCTGTACGACCGGACTCGATCATCTCGAGGAAATATTTAATAAATTACAATAGACGCCCATTTTCAGAGCCAAATATACCCCCAACGACCATCTTTATAAATTTAAATTATTATATTTCACAAAATTATTATATAAACTTGGATAGCTTATAGCCTTTTATATAAATTAATATAATAATTTAACTAATCTAATATATATTTGATGATTTAAGAATATTATAAATTTGGAGCAATTTTCCCCCGTTTATTAGAATTGCCGTCTAACTTTGCGCCATAAAAATATTACTAACGCTGATGAAAATTAGCTCAACTTTATGCTGAATGAGGTGAATTCGCGAATAATTTGAATTTTATGATTAATTTGTTATTTTATGCTGCGCAATATATTTATATTTTTATTTGATAGCCTATTTTTTTATAAATAATTTTGTTTGAGTAGAGCTATCAATCATTA
>JAGXCT010036056.1:33542-61643 GCA_022495035.1 Philopotamus ludificatus | reverse complement strand
ACTTTGAGTTCTGTACAAGACATAAAAATATCTGATATATTGTCAAAAAATAAGGGATTTAATGTTTGATCAGGCCTCATGCAGGCTCGACAAGTTTTCGTAAAATCCATTATAAAATTATGAACACTGCACTCTCCGAACCTTGCGGGCACAGTGACGTAAATATTGTGAGACTTTTGGCCTCAATCCACTTTTTGTGCGCCCTATATTAAACGTCAAATTCGGGTGTTCGCGAACGCATTATTATGAAATAGAAACTCATTTTAAATTTAAGTTATTAAAAATATATTAAATGCATTTATTTATTTTATGTAAAAGAAGATTATTTTAAACAAATAGGTATTAATTATTTGAATTAAATGTGTTCACAAACTTGGTGATGACAAAATCAACGAATAATTTTTAGTTTATTGAATTATTAATTTAAAAAAATATAGCTTTATATAATATATAAAGCTGAATTTAAATCAGGACACAAATGTATTATTAGGTAATATAGCAATAGAATCGAAAACCACAGCGTCGTCCAAATGGACTCTATTTATAATGGAAAATAGACCATAAATTTTACTACGAACAGCAGCTGTTTGAATAGATCGGGGTTTTCTGATCAGGCCCAGGTGGACTCCCTGGGAGATCTATGGAAGTTTGAAAGGGGTATATAGCTCTGGGTCGTCGTATGGACATCACTGCTGTAAACCGGAGAAAAAAAATGTAGGAGGTCCATGAAGAAAAGTATAGATTATATATTAAAGAATAAATATAAAGAATCATTGACGTGTGCGACGTTTTTTATCGCTCCGTAACGGATATAAGCGAGAAAAAACATCGCGCATGTGCAAGTGCGAGCGAGAAAAAATAGTTCAGTTCGCATGTCGCTTACGCGTCATATTGATTAGTAAAAAAAATCCAAAATAATGACCAAATTATGAAGCATATCATGAATAACTACGCTTATTCTCAGAAAAATCCATTTTTAAAACAAAAGTCAGGGTATTGTCGAAGAATTGATCAATTCTTGACTTGAAGATACTACCAGACGACAGTCTTGCTTGACCGATCCGTCACGACAGCTCGAAAAACCAACACCGCTGGCCGGTGGGGTGTATTTTGTATGAAAATAGACCCCAAAAACTTATTAATTCTTCGAATGTTCTATGGATAAAAATATCAATCTAATTTTGAATTTTTCTAATTAATGCGACGTTCCCGCTCCCGGATCATCACATGGGGTTTCTCAACTTGGACAGAACGATATTTTTTCTCACTCAAATCCTGTACGGAGCGATAAAAATCATCGCACCTTGCCATTGTAAAACAAGACAATAAAGGTCAATGATTATATTAAAACAGTTATTCGAGAAAAATTAAAAACTCGGGGTCCCAAATAGACCCCATCGCCACGGCTAGGTTAAAATATATAAATAAAACAACAGGAATAGTGAATAATACTTTATTGTTGGTAAAATTTTATTAGCAATATAAAAATTAATTGTTATAATTTTAAAGCTTATCAAATTACATTATATCGTAGTTCAATATTAATTAATGTCGACGAAAATGAGGTGACGAAGAGAAAAAGCGTAATAATAGTAAGTGCATAAACGCATTCTATTACAAATATTATCATTCTTTTAAATGAGATTGTTACGTTAAAAAAATATTCAACATGGAATGGGGCCCAGTGCATCAAAATATTCGAGATATTTACGACATTCATTCTCAGTTGGACTGCGTTTCAAATGTAAAAACCTAAAATCGCTAACAAATTTCACATTGAAAAAAAAAAACACTCATCACTTCATCGGTTGCATAAAAAATAAAGCTATGTTAACTGGAGAGCGTACATCTCAGTACGTTAGTAAAAATTAGCACGTCGCCAATAATATCTGGGACGTGGCCGCAAATGCGTTTGATCTCGGTGATAACATTAATAACTTATTATTATTATTGAGAGATTAGTTTTTTAATATCCGCCGCCGCCGTCATTGGGTGTGCGGATATCGTCGATCTTCAATATCATCTTGACCAGTTGAGTAGCTAGAGAGATTTGTTGCTTTTTGCTGTTGAGCGATTCAAACACGGAGGCTGCCTTCATGTCGTACGATCCTGAGTGATACAATCGATTAATAACGCATTGAAATTGTGTACGAAAATGATTTATTATTAATGTTTACCGTTATTCATGCAGTCTACGCCGAGAGCGGGATTCTTCTCTTCGAATTGACGACTCTTCAGCTCAGACAATACTTCAATCGGTGGGAATCCGCTATTTTCGGCTAATGCTAAGGGAATCGATTCTAGCGCGTCGGAGAACGATCTGAAGGCGTGCCTCTTGATGCCGTCGAGCGAAAATGCGGTCTTAGCGATTGCTAACGAGCAAGAAATCTCTGATGCTCCTCCGCCCCACACGACTCTCGAGTCCTGAAATGAATAAATGATTATTAATATACAATTTATTCAGATTGCTACGTCGGGGAAAATTAATGATCTTACTCTGATGAGACTCCTCACGACGCACAAAGCGTCGTGAATCGATCGCTTGGCCTCTTCGACGGCCATCTTTGTTCCGGCACGTATTAAAATGGTTACGATCTTGCTCTTAGGACAGTCTTCTATGAGTAACATTTGATCGTTGGTCGTACCGAACGTCAACTCTCTGATGTGTCCGGCCACGCCGAGTTTCTCCGCAGAGAGCTCTTCGAATCGAGGAACGATCCTGCCGCCGGTGGCGATGGCAATCAGCTCGATGTCTTGCCCGCTGACCCAACGCACGGCCGGAAGGTCTTCGGTCAGAAGCAAATGATTGGCTTCGTCGTCGAATCCCCACTGGCAGAGGGCGAGCGTGGCTCCAGCCTTCTTCACCTGTTGTACCATCTCCCTGAACTTATCCTGCTCGTACTGTCGCAACGCCTTGTAATCCTCGACGGAGCTGACTGTGAGCTTATGCTTAGTTTTGGGCTTTGGCGGTTCAAACGGGCAAGTCAAAATTGCGATTTTAACGTCCTTCAACACTTTTGGCATCTGCGGATGACTCAAAGTCTTGTCCATCACGACCCCATGTACCAGCATAGAGTCCTCGAGCTTACCGCCGACCTTGCCTTGCACTTTGATCAGCTCAAAATTAACGTCTCGCTTTTTCAAATCGGCAACGGACAACACGGCCTAAAACGAAACATAATCATAAATACGAATCGATCGATAAAACATGACGACGAGACAATCGTTACCTTGACGGCGAGTTCGGCCATTTGCCTATGGCATTTGTTGATGAATTTACTAGCTAGAGTCGTCATAGCGGTCTCGATGAGGATTTCGTGGTTGGATTCGTCCCAGGGATAATCCGACGCCACCGTATCCAAATGTTCTATGGCGACGCGAGACGCCTCTTCGTAACCGTCAGCAATCTGAATGGGATGCACCCCTTGATCGATCAAAGTGGACGCCTGATCGAGAAGAGAAGCTAAACGAAAAATAACGAACGTTACATTTGAAACATAATTAATAGATTTATTAAAATTTAATATATGTTACCTGCTAATACGACTACGCCGGTGGTGCCGTCTCCGATCTCATCGTCTTGACTCTGGGCCAATTGAGCGAGGAGTTTGGCGATCTCGTGGCCGGTGTCCATGAGCTTGAGCATAGTAGCTCCGTCGTTTGTGACCGTGATGTCGCCATCGGGAGATACTAAGAGTTTGTCGAGTCCACGCGGACCCAGGGAGCTCCGTAGCATGTTTGCTACCTGTCGGGCAGCCAAGATGTTGCCCTGTGGAAATAAAAATAAAAAATGAATTTTTCCAACATTTTATCTATAATCTACAGCAGAGAAGTTTTATGTGAAAATGTTCTTTGGTTTTCGAACTATAATTAATTTATGCCCGGTTCTTAGACGAGATTTTTGACTCGTTATATGTTTATTTTTGATCAATTGTCGTAATTTTCTTGCTACCCAATGTCGGAAAATCTTTATTATATGAAAACGGATATTCTCATCTAATAATTACATTCTTTGAAACATAAATAAAATCATCATCGACCCCCAATTTTCTTAAAAAAGTAAGGGTAAAACTTTCTTACCCTTACTTAAACTCCGACATATAGCATTTATTTTGCAATTCTTTACATGACAATCGTTAGTAGCGTACTCGTTCAATTAAAGGATTATTTTGTTCGAGCCAAATGAAACACAAGGTGATTGAATCGAGAGGTTTTTCTTTGTGATCGGGGTCGACTCGTGACCTTAAAAACAGGGCATGATGAGGTTGAGGTGCCCCCCCCCTCTCTTTTTTACTTATATTTTTAGTACAGTGAGGTTGAACCAAGAAAATAATATTCGTTTATTTTTAGAAACGAGTAGAAAATATGGACCAGCAGGGCATATACAGGTCTGCCCCTAACGGGGCTTTGCGCAGCAAACGAAAAGTGACCTTCTGTATAAGGTAATACGGAACTTTTCTCTTTACCCCCACTCAAACAACAGCTAAACTGAGGCTAGAGATCACGTGTCTAGGGCATATAGAAATCTGTCCCGAACAGACTTACACAGCAAACAAAAAGCTACCTTCTACATACGGTAATATGGAACTTCTATCTTTACCTCCAGTACCTAGCCAAATAATACTCGTTCACGCCAAAGCTAGGGACCATGTAACCAAGGTGGATACAAGAATGCCCAAACACATACAGTTCTGTTCGCATATTTCAGTGTATTATTTTTTTTATTAGGAGAAATATGTGTGGGGCAGTGCCCCGATTGCCCGTTTGTGATCATATTACAATATCCTTTATTTCTCTCATTGATTCGTGAGAGCAGATAAAAATAACCTCACTATTGTGTCCAGACCAACAAGAGGCCAGTGACGGATTTTTACCATAGGCGCGCCTGGGGCCTCAAAGTCCCTCTCAAAACGATTTATATTTTTTTATATGGCATATTTTTCAGGTCAGAACCATGATCCACGGATTGAGGCGCGTAGCTGAATTAAGGCAAAACGATGCAAGCCATTGGGCCCTCGACATACAGCCGCCCTACAGAGGGCCCTGAATTTTTCTAAAAATAATAAATAAAACAAAAGTATAATATTGTTTTTCTTTATCTGTCTTTTTAGATAATTTAATGTGAAATTAACTGAAAAATGTAATCAAAACATTGCAAATTGAGTAAAAAAATACGCATTACGGGGTGTAGGAGTAGTGAAAGTATTTTGAGGGAGGGGGCCTCTCAAGTGCTAAATCCACCACTGCAAGAGGCGGATTAGGACAGGAATATCCTCTGCTAGGTTATAATTCCGATAAATATGTGCCTTTTAGTCTGAGAAATTTAAATACGTTAAGATTCAATATCTATACAGGCTGATTGTATGATTTTCGCCACCATCTGATTATTGAGATGAATATTACTCAACTCCAGGCTCACAACCGGCGACCTGGTCCATATTAAAAGTGCCTAATAATCATGGAAGGCAATTATCGAAGTTTGTTGGAACTTATAGAAATGGTGTAGTGCATTCCGAGTGTGTAGGAACCCGCATCAGGTCTAGGACAAATCACGAAGTCGAATCATTTCCGTTTTTTTTGAGATTTGTTGGGTTTAAGAGGTTCATAAATATTTCTCAGATTATTAAAAAAACTGATGGTGAAATGCGATTAGCGACATGAGTGACTAAAACAAGAAAAGTCAACACAAACATCTGATCAAGCTGCAAATGATCCACGGGATGATTCTATTAAAATTAGCAAAGAATCTCAAATATATTAAAATTTATGTACGAAGATCTCATAACTCGACGATATCTTATACGTATACAAGTCACATGACATTTAATCATACAATTCATCACATCTGTGCACCGTTCCTTAATTCAAAGGACTTGATACAAGCTTGCAAATGAAGCAGGCGTCTTATTCGTTCTTTCATATACACATCGGCAGTATTGATCGAGTATTTAACCGTTCGGCATAGTCGTTATCAATCTATATCACATGTCAGTCACATGTTAAGAACAAACAATCATTAAAATAGACATTTTAGATTATTATTTAGATCTCCGATGATTCATCAGTCACCCTAATGATATACGCATACAAATTTATTCAAATATAGCCTTAAGAATAAATTTCATTCTAGAACATTCTATAACCGTAAAAATATATCAAATTTAAATTGATAACTGATGCATTTATATCAGATGAGATATCATATGCTCGTGTTTCTAAATGACTTGTATGGCAGAAATCGGTCGAGCATTCTTCAAAAATAACACAAAACATCGACGATTTTTTCAATAAAAACTATCGCAAATTAGGCTTTTGAATTTACGTCATGGAATATGATCTCAATATTGATCAGAATCAAGGCGATCGATATAATTTTCACTATATACACCTACGCACATCAATAGCAAATGTTTTTAGAGGTTATTTCATAAAACACCACAGGGATGAATATGGAACTTTCTAGAACTTTTTTATTATCTTTTAAAACGATCGTATAACATGTCATGGGACGTTTGGGAGTGAATCGCGGGGGCGGGGGCGTATTCTTAAAAGAAGGTGTACCTTGATGGCATCGCTGCCGGTGAGGCGCTTTTGGCGATCCTGCTCGCGCAGCAGCAGGAAGGGCCGTCCGAACTCATCGAAGGCCACAGAGCCGGGGAACATCGCCATGATGGCGCCCGAGCAAGGATGCCGGCGGCTGAGAGCACCTGACTGCGCCTGACTTCGATACCCTAACAGCCGCGATTACGGCCATAAACATATCCACAACCCGCCTTACAATAAACACAAATTTAATCGAACAAATAAATATTATATACAATTTAAAAATATCTGCGTTTAATTTAATTATCATTGGAGATGAATTCACGTTGAATGATTAAATATTTTTTGAAAATGGCGTGTTTGAGATTTTGACAAGTTATTATTTCGCTGTGGCAACACTGTCTCTTCAGCGTGAGCGCAGACCGGCGCCCACAGCCTCAGCGGGCCGAATCGCAGCCATCGCAGGTTCGCTATCCGCGCCTCCGCCCTCAGCTTCTTCATCCGCATCCCCCCGACACTTTCCATCGATTCTCGCATCCAAACAATCCGAAATTGCTTTGAAATATTTTTCCATTTAAATGAAAACAATTGTGGCCGAACGCGCTAACCTATTGGACCGATTCGTTTATTTCAGAACTGCCTTCCAAAACCAAAACGATGCCTGAAATAACGGAAATCGACAAGGCGGCGCCCGCGGCCGAGGCCGAGAAGAAGGCCGAGGCTGATTCGGACAGCGACTCCGACGACACCATCCCAGAATTGGAAGATGCCGGTGAGTACGACCGCCAGATAATCAAATCCACCACATATATCCTCTATATCAAGCACATTTTATACAGGTGCACCGGGCGCAGACGGCATCGTCAATTCCATGGCCGGCATCGACATGGTTTCAAAGGCTAAACAATCTCGCGGAGAAAAGAAGGCCCGCAAACTCATGAGCAAACTTGGACTTAAACCCGTACGTATCGTTGAAAAATAATATACGATTATATCGCCGAGTTCTAATATGCGATTGATACGTTTCAGGTTCAAGGCGTAAACAGAGTTACAATCAGGAAATCGAAGAACATCTTGTTCGTTATCAATAATCCAGACGTATACAAAAATCCCAACGTAGACACATATATCGTATTCGGAGAAGCTAAAATCGAAGATTTGTCTCAACAAGCTACCGTCGCCGCCGCTGAGAAATTCATCGCTTCCGAAGGACCTCACGGACAGCCCGATGCTCAAGCATCGACAGCGGTTCGTATTAATACGATTTAATAACGATTAGTCGAATAATATTATTATTTTATTTACGTATCGTTTGTATTTTTAGTCCGTGCCTCCTATAACGGAAGAAGAGGAGGAAGCGGTGGACGAAGCCGGCGTAGACGAGAAAGATATCGAAATTGTCATGTCCCAAGCCGTAGTATCGAGGCCGAGGGCCGTTAGAGCGTTACGGAACAACCAAAACGACATTGTTAATGCTATCATGGTAAATATATTCTAACGAGATAAACATAATATCATCATAGTCACGAGTATTACATATATTTTTTTAATTTTCAGGAATTGACTATGTAGACGTGTCAGGATTATACAAATGTCGCGAGACGCTAGTGTTATTTTACATTTTCACCTTTTATTAAATTAAGTGCTTTTGAAATGCGGCAGAACACCTCGCTACCGGATTTGTTTGGTTTTTTTTTTTACGAATACTTTGTAAATCAGACACATTTTATGACTCGAATATTCTGCCGTCTATCTGTCTACTCCCGATTAATAGATCTAATTTGTGCGGACGATCGTTACTAATCTAAATTTGCAGCGAAAAACGGACTAGTCATACTTATTTTATGAAACGGCACATACGGCTAGTTTATGTTTTACGTCGATGTCTCGACGCTGCTACATCAAAAATGCTAAGAGCAGTATTAAATTTGGCATAGTGTGTCCTCCGAGTATTATGTGATATACACGAGCAAAAAATGTTTGATTTTTCACAATTGTGAGTAAAAACCTGTCGACTTTTATTATCAATTGTGATATGAATTCATGTGTATGTAATATGTAAATATATGAATATGTATATTTTCAAGAGTCACAATGATGTACACCTCAACAAAATGGAAAAAGATATGTTGAATTTGATATTAAATTAATTGTGAAAATTTACGTCTCTTATTTTTTTATCATTTATTATTGTCGAGCGATTTTAAAAGATCTGCCACAAATAACACGATAATGATGTGGTTTAATATTTTTCAGTGGATTCCATATCATTCATTGCCATTAAAAACACGTTTTGGATGTTCGTAAGTATCAAAAGATCGTGTAGAGTTGGCTTACGAAACCTTTTTCCGACATAGACCCCTTTTATCTAAATAATTTTCTTGATAGACCCCCTATACATTTACATCTTTTTCTATAATCTACAGCAGCTTCTATCCGCCTCTCAAGCACCATCAGACGCATGTCCGTCTCAACCCTGATGACAGGATTACGACGGTTGTCCTCCAGGTTATCTAAGCTCTTTGAATATGAATCGGGTCGTCGGCCATAACCCCAGGAGCTGAGCATTCAGCTCGTAGATTGTAACAATATAATTCGGACGTTGTTACGAGCACCTATAGCACACACGTCACCAAATTGAGATGGATACCAGCCTGGGCTCATAGTTTCGTAGAATCTACGGAATCATTGCACTTGACCACGATCGTGGCGTCAAAATACAATATCCAAATAATATTTTGATTGGACATTGTTCTAAAGTTTTAGATGAAAATTCTTCAGTTTGCACAAATACGATTCTAGCTAAATAGTAGGAATTACGAGCTGTACCACCACGACTACGAGCAACCAATATTGCAGGAGAATCCTTATGCATAGCATTTTAGCTGTGTGCTCACAGGGGGACTCCCCCAGAAACCTGTGCAAATCGGCACAACTTTTTTATAAAATACAATGAGGTATCTAATTTGATTTGTAAAACGTCCAATTTGATTTGCAAACCGTCCAATTTGAAGTGTAAAACCTGTATAAACATTACATCTTTAAGAAATTATTCCTTGTATACATAAGTCGCCTATTAAATATGTTAAATTGATAGGAAGGTGTGGAGACAGGGCAAATGGACACTGCATATTATATGGCGGATGCATGAAAAGATCGGAGAAAAAAGGGGGTCTAAGAAGAAAATGATTTAGTTAAAAGAGGTCTATGTGGGAAAAATGTTTAGGAACCCCAATATTTCTGAATAATTTATGCCATTAACTGTTGAAGTTATTTTATTCTACTTAGTTTTTTTCCAAGCATACGTTCAATTGAAGAAATAATCGTATAAAAAATAAAACATAATAAAAAAAATATATTTATTTTAAAAATCTACAAGTTATACATACACATAATATAAAAACAGATTTTAAAATACTAATGTGATTAAAATAATATAATTAAGTACAGTTTATTAGGAATGGTGCAATAAAATGTGCGAAAAATGAAAAAAACATAAAATATAAAATTGCACGAATAAATTAAATAATTGAGCATTATCCCGAAACCAATATGTCGTGTATAGACGCAACGTAAACATTTGATAATAATCTAACCTAAATTAACGTGCAAGGAATGAACGATATCACAGTGTACAATAAAATCTTATAAATTAAACGATTTGAACATCGGAAATAATCGTGCTGTTGGCCGGATCGTCCTCGCATATCGTATGAAATTGTAGAGTTTCATCCAAGTCGTTGGACGTGCGAGTGACTGAACAATCCAGATCCATATCGTAAGTCAGCATAACTTCTTTCTGCTGTAGCTCATCGAGCAAAGACTTCAGCACGGCCTGTAATTAAAATAATACAATATAATATATTAAGTGGACCGAAAAGTAATCAAAATTTTTTCGATGAGCTCATCCACGGTTAGCTTGTGCCGAGACACGGTGCCGCAAACACGTAAGTTTTGTTATTACGTTAAAGCTATGGTTGTAAATGTTATTTTTAAGGTTAAAATTTTTTTTCTACCAAGGGGGAAAGACGTCAAGACCGCCTAAACAAGTGTCATTGGTGGTTTAAAAAGTTTAAAAATGGAAATAGGAATCTCAAAAGATGTCGCACGAGAAGGACAACCCAAAAAATTAGATGATGATATCCTGAAGGCGATGGTGGATTCAGATCCTCGTTAAACAATTGAGGAATTATCATTGAAGATTGGCTGTCCATGGTCTACAGTTCAGGATCATCTTCATCGCATAGGAAAATTGTACAGGCAAGAAATTCGGGTTCTCCATGAATTGATCAGCTACCGTTCTGCGCATCACTTTTGTCTCGGTATGAAGCCGATCCGTTTTGCATCGAATTGTAATTAGAGATGAGACGTGGGTGCTATACAATAATCCTGTACGAAAAAAACAATGGTTATCTTCCGGAGAAGTACCTGTTCCGAGCCCTCAACCATCACTAACAATAAAGAAGGTCCTTGTTTATGTGCGGTGGGATTTTTATGGAATTCACAGAATCTCGCGCGGTCAGATTACCACCTTTTCTTATAGTTAGAGCATACATTAAGAGGTAAAAAACTTAATAATTTCGGAGAAATGAAAAAAGGGAATTGAACAACTGCCTTTACGCCGACAAAAAGTGTTTTTTTAATAAATATATGTTTTTCGCCAGCAAAAAAAACTACTTTTTGGTCCCTCTAATACAGTGGTTCTTAACCTTTTGAGTGAGCCGCACCCCTTTGAATCTGAAAATAGGTCTCTCGCTACCCCTATTGAAAAATGTGTTATGATTTTTTAGTTTAAAAGAAATAATTGGTCGAAGCCATAGAAAAAAGTAGTTTTCAAATATCACAAAAATATTATTTTGTTAGAACTGTCCCGCACCCCCGGAAATACCTTCCCGCATCCCTGGGGGTGCACGCACCCCCGGTTAAGAACCACTGCTCTAATAGGATAAAACCGATTTTAATATCTATTTATTGTGTACTGACTGATGTTTCTTTGAACGCCGTAATTCCACCGTAATTGAGATCTTCGTCGCGGAAACGGTCGCATAATTTTTTCAGCTTTCCCTGCGAATACACACTCCACGATTCTAAGACGTCGCTGTTATTAGATTCCTCTTTGCATATTCTGTTACAATTAAAATACAAGATTAAAGATAATATTTATTTAAAAAATATTTACATACGAGACACTAACTTTTTTATTCGAAGTCTGGTCGTTTCGTCTCCGTGGAAAACTGACAATGCGGCGACGACCTCCGTGTCGCCCGGCTGTCCACCGGCGAGCAATAAAGCTCTACGCGGTATACTCACCGTGCATCTCGTCGCAGCTCCGGGTTGTATTACGATTTGCTGCGGTGTTACGCATACATCGTTTCCTAACGCACGATACTTCCCTAACAAAATAAATTAAATTATTATTTCATCCAAGATTATTACGTATCATCGTAAATATCTATTACATTTCAAATCAATATTAAACACGACGAATCCGCGTACGGTCCCTTTATTCCATATAGTGAAATGTATTTCTTTCGTCAAGCCGGAATCGACGAGAGATCCCAACGGAAGTCCTTGTGAGCCTGCATGTCGGAATACGCCATCGCGGAATATAAACGTCGAATGACCGCCGACGCCGTGAAGCGGGATCTAAAAATTAACGAAATTAACACAAAATATATATGAAATAATGTCGAATCGTAAATTACGTACCCTAAACAGTGTTTTTGATTTGGAGATATCGTCCGGATTCGACGAGGGGCTGTGGCGTCTGGTGATTCGTAATATTCCCGTGTGTCCGCCGATGTGAGACGGTCGAAACTCCACGTGCAACGCTCGACACTCCTGCGGCTGGAGAGTGAACACCATCGACGTCGCCGTGCCCGTATCCGAATGCACCTAAAATAGTCAATCTGATGTATAATCTATTACAACGCCGAATGATAGCAAATACTGACGTACCTTGAATCCGTCGCCGATCACCGAAACGACTGCTCTCAATTTACGAGACGCGGAAACGTTTTTGAACGTTATATCTTGGACTTTCGCATCTCCGAGTTTCACAGATCCCCAAGACATTTCTTTCTTGGTCGATTTTATCAACGTTTCCTAATAATAAATATTATTTGTAATAATCTCATATTCTCATTATAAGTATGAAGAGTAAGGGGTACATGCAGTAATGGATTTAGAATTTAAAAAGCCCCAGGCGCAATTCAATTTTGGTGCCCCCCCTCTAAATATTTTCACTACCCCTACACTCTAATATGTGCAATTTTTTTTGGAAAATTTCAAATATTTTTATTTAATTATTGTTTCGGAAAAAAATTGTTTTGAAAGTCGTCAACTTTTGAGGCCCCAAGGGTACGCCTCATGCGATCAAGGGGAAATTCGCCACTGGGTACATATGATTAGGTTGGCAATGCATATCAATTTTTCGCTAATACTTTCGCTAGACATTCTGTAAACTATAAGATTTATTTTGCTTTCATCTTAACTTATCAACCAAGGCAAGAGCCTCTTTCAGACTGAAGCGGTTATGATTCGCGTCTAAATAAGTTAATTTTAAGAAATATAAAAACATCACATTTGTGCAAACTCAACAAAAAATTACGAAGGACAAAGGACGAGGCGACTACCAGGAAATAAATAATATCGGAAGCCGACAATGACTATTGTGTCTTCCCAGAATAAAGAAATGCATTATGGAGTAATTACAAACAAAGAATATCCGGAGCAGTCAACGGCTATTGTCTTCGTAGAAGAAAGAAGGGCCATAAAGTATATTGCTAACCGAAGACTTCCACGATCATCGTTGTAAAACCAGAGTAATGCAGGTGGCCCATAATTCAAATTCAAGGACGGTCATCAAGAGATTTATGGACGTGGGAACATCCTGGAATGCATTATTCTAAGAAATAGAAGAACCATTAGACCCCATTTTGGACACTGCCCCGACGAATCGCAGGCTGACCATGCCTTGAGATCGAGCGGGGGTAGTTGATCCACGGGTTAAATACCCGTGCTGAAAATGTTTTTCGGGAGAGTCCGGGTTTACCTTTGAAACCCCACTGTACCGAAGATACCGACCGAGCTTATGACGCTCGTCGGGAAGGAACACACTCTTTCCGATGCCTCTGAGCGCTGACTTTGATCGCGTCATGGCCGCAATTCGCAGACACCTGAGCTAGTGCTGCGGTTTTGTGCGACGTCTTTACGCCGCTGAAGCCGTGACCTTCACAGTAAGCAGACACAATATCGGACATCAGTGGCCCTTGCTGCCACAAGAATCTGCGTAATAGACCGACTAGGGGAGTCGGTAACCCAGAAGCAGATCAGTCGTCTGTATAGGTAATGATTAGGGTGTTTTCGGTGTTGGGCATATCAGTCGTGTCAGAGGCGCGCAGACCATATGGCCAGATTGTGCGGCGCACGCAGGTGCCATTGTTGTCGGTTGTCCAAAGACGAGAGCGAATAAACATCTGTAATTTAATCACTAGACCCTCTTCAGGTTTAATATATTTTTTGGTTTTAAAAAAAACAACTGAAGCTTACTAAAAGGGTAAAACAATACTAAATTCTTTAAAATAATCAGTTAAGTTTCCGAGACCCCCAACGATCGGGGGCCTGATTCTCCAGCATCAAAGCATCTCTATAAATCCGCCATTGTAGTCAGAGTACAGGATTATTATTTAATTATTTATTTATTTGACTACTATGGATGATTTAGTAGTAAGTCGCTTCAAGAAACTTTAATATCTCTGCCGCATCTGCTGAGTTAAGCAAAGACTCTGGCTTTTTCTTTGTCGTTTCTTGCCCATATATTTATTGCTGCGGTTGTTTTAATGTTTAAGTAGCCTTCCAGAGTGATATGGGTATTCGGTACTTAATTCGGTGGTAACACTTACTTGAGTACGAGTTGAAACGCTTTCCGTGCTGCACCCCGACTGCTGAGATTGACAGCGAGTCCCTCCGACTATACCGATCACATCGATTACCTCTGTTGTATAGCGGCTTTCGAATGCAAGTAATCTGATGAAAAAGATATATATTAATATCAAAAATGCACGAATTTCTAAGAAATAATAAATTTACTTGGAAAAACCCTCGGTAGCCATATCGCCGGACGGATAAGTGATTTGTACAGAATTTGTTTCGCCGGGATGTAATATTATTACTGATTTATTTAAAAATAAAGGAGTATTACTGCAAGGTACGATCGTAGCGCACTGTCCATTTCTATCGGAATACGATGCCACGAATATTTTATATTCGCTCGTTATAGAACCGGCATTATAAACCTCGATATCCTCGGTGGAACCTATTCAAATAAATAAAAAAAAAACATTACAGATTTGTTGCGTTAACATTAATCCATTTATAATTCGTAAATACGAACCATGATGAAGGATGAGAGTATCCGAACGCTGACTGTTTCGAATCAGCAACGAAGATATTCCGACAGTACCATAAACCGGTATACTTTGTATGCATATATTGTTCTGATTGTGATTGGACACTAGATAGATATTCAACGTTGCGTCTATCTGTCGAATAGTGACGTCACCGTTTTCTAATTTAGGTGAGAAATATTGAATGAGTATCATCAGTGCCGATTTTCTTTCGCACGGTAACGAGAATATTTCATCTTTTATAAACGTGGAATCCGCCGATTTATCGGGCGCTATATTATTAGCCTCCTCTTCTAAAATGGTCGCAACGTTTATTATCTTGTATACATCGTCCACGTTGCATTTGATTTCAAAGCGAATCGGCAGATCTTCGGACGATTCGTTCCATAGAATGAACGGTAGATACGACTCGCACTGCTCCGGTATCGTCGGAAATTCCAGATGATTTATCATGTTCGAATCGACACTCTGAATGGACAGTTTCGGCGATTTCGATTGAACTTTGATATCGTGCTCGACGATCGACGTACATTTCGTCACGATGTCTATGAGATTAGCGATTATTTTTATTTTAACGCTCACGTCGGCTTTTAACGCAACGAGTCTTAGCGAACATTCCGTTTTTGAATCGGCTTTTATTAATATTTTTGACGTCGGCGCTTGCAATACGATAACGTTTTTAATATCGTCATCGAATAACTGATCGTTCACGTGAACCGAATGTATTGTGAACTTTAACGACATCCATCTTGAGCTCAACGATTCAATTCTTATCTTGAAATTGTGATTTATACCTATTTAAAACAAAATAATCGTTTATATCGGGGACTTTCCAACGCCTCAAACTTTAATAGACCCCCGGGGGTCTATTAAAGTTTGTAGTATTCCAGGGGTCAATTAGGGGCCGACGATATATTTTCTATTTTAAAATTTAATTTAACCTCTTCACTTATAATTTTAGTACAATTTCTAATAAAAATATTTTTTTGTGATTTGATCACTGCTGTGATCGGAGAAGAAAATCTATGAAGAAAATTATTTAGTAAAAAGGGGTCTATGTTAGAAAAAAGCTGGGAACTTCTAGTTTATATGATATATATTAATATGTAATAAGATTTTTACCGACGAGAAGATCTTCTTCGATAGATTCAATCTTAATCCAATCGCCTGTGAAATAATAAATGAAAATTGTTAGAAATGTCATTGCATATTCAATTAATATTAAATTAAATACCTAGCGTTGGAACGTTAAGTGAATGCTCGGCTACGTTTGAAACATTCATTTGTTCGTAATCGTCATTAATCAAACCTTCAAACGGCGATTGTGTTTTATTTTCCCCTCGGTAAGGAGTCTGCGCCGGAATACATTCTTTGCCTATAAAAATATATATTATTATACATTTATTTTTAATAATATTTTGTATAAAAATGCTTACTTATGTTATTGATCCGTGTCTGCGTCGGTGAAACCCATCCGGCGCTATTTGAAACGGGGCTCTTCACATGTGGATACCGATCCATTAACCTTCTGACGTGCCTCCCGCTAGCCGGCGTATTAAATTCCCTCTCGTCGTTACAAGACATCGGCGACATCAAGTCTTTCAATTCTTTGCTAACGTCCGACGGAGTGAGCATTATGCTATTATGAATCCTATCCTGAGATAGTGACAGTATGCCGGGACTCATATCGGCCGTGGATCTGTTTTTAATATCGTTTTTATTTAGCGTCTTATCGTCATCGTCGCTATACGTTTTATTTTCGATCGATTCCGTGGTGCTGTTTTCGATTATCGGATTTAGACACGACGATATTTTTGCGGCAATCACCGTGTTGACGCTTTTGACGGTGTTATCCGTCAGGCCGCTGCTGCTGCACGTCGTGAATTTTCTCAGCGTCTTTGATGAATTATCGGTAGCGTCGCGGAACGAAGACGACGGCGAGACCGACTGTTCCCGTGTGAAGTTTGTTTGAATCGAATTTTTTCTATGATGAGAATCGGTCGTCTCGTTTTTCGTTAGCGTCTTATCGTCGCACGTCGACGATAGCTTGCTCGGCATTGAATTATCACTGATCGGTGAAAATTTCGCATTCGCCGAGATGTACTTTTTATAATCCATTTTGCTCTCTAATATATTTTTGTTGGTTTTCTTTGTATTAGTTTGAAAGTCATCATTTTTCGTGCTGTGAAATATATTTGAATTGTGAATAAACGAAGCGCCCACTGACGATGAACTGCCGTCGCACGTGTTATCCATGGCATTTTTTTTTTCGTCCATTTTAGGCGTTTTCATATTATAGTTTCTTTCGTCTTTTTTATTTTTAACACCGAGCATTTGATCAAGAAGAACGGATGGCCTTTCCGAGTTCATATTTCCTAAAACAAAAATATATGTAATCATTTTATAAGACGATAAAATATGAAATACATAATCTAATACATGCGTGAAGTTTTAATTTCTCCAAAAGTGTGGTGGTGGTCAATGAAAGAGGAAATGGAAACACAAAAATATATTTGATTTATTATTCCGATGAATTTACAGATACTTGAATAAATTTTAAACACACAAATATTA
Organism: Philopotamus ludificatus; assembly: GCA_022495035.1. Classification (NCBI taxonomy): domain Eukaryota; kingdom Metazoa; phylum Arthropoda; class Insecta; order Trichoptera; family Philopotamidae; genus Philopotamus; species Philopotamus ludificatus. The sequence continues at coordinate 44,118 of JAGXCT010036056.1, read as the reverse complement.
TCCTGAATATCTTTGTAACGCACTACAAATTAACACGGTTTGATTAATCAGTCACTTATTTCACTAGTCACCTGGAACTCAAGTCCAGTTCCAGGTTTCGTGGTGCGTGTTCAGGACTCTTAAAGCGTAATTATGTCCGAATTGACACACAGGTGAGTGACGCTACAGTGCATTTGCACAATGCAGCTGCTGATCCAAAGTCTGCGATAAGCTGATAAAATCAGCGACTACGTAAAGATCACAACGCTTCTTGAAGATCTGAGATCGCTGATGAATCGGTGACTGCTCGATTATTTCAGCGATACGGTTGCCGATGTGAAGTTTGCAATCAGCTGACTGAGGATTTCTTCTTTCTAGAGATCGGTTTAAAGTACTCGGCGTCTTTGTGATAATCTCTGATGGGCAGCTGGTGGCGAGAAGTCTGGCAATGTACTCGGGAGTGCTGCTGGTGAAGAGATGTTCCTCAAAAGAGAGTTGATGCTTTTTGCGTCTTGGACTCTTGGTAGTGCTCTCTGAATTTTCAAAGCCCGGGGGGCTCTATTTGGACCCAGGTTCAGGAATCTGGTTTAGCTGAACAGTTTTTTGTTTGGTTCTTAATGTGGTTGTCCGAGAGGTTTACTCCTCCCATAGTTTTTTAATTGAACGGTCATCGAGAAGAAGGGGTTCCTCCTCCTATCTGAGGTGAAGCTCAAGTCCCGCCTAAAATTCCCGTGGGAACCCGGTTTGACTGGTTAGCTCGGTCCTAATTTTTTTGTATGAATATTCCCGCCCTTGGCTATAAAATAGCATTTTTTGTTTGAGGTTTATGGACTTCATCCTGGGTTTAATTAATGCACAATAGTTCTGCCACCATTAATTATTCCTTATGTGAAGGACTTCCTCAACTTGTATTCCGAGGGTTGTTCTATGGCCTTCACTCTGCCAAGGTTACAGCTGAATCAATGGAGTCCTTTCATGATCGCAGAAATAGCTGCTTCTCCCCTTTGGTATTACACCGATTATCTTAGGTACTAAAACTTTTCCTTAGAGTGACCCGATTTTAATTACGTTTTAGTTCTTAGGGTCCCGAATTCTGTTGTTTCTATGTATAGATCGTATATTCATTGAATCAGCAGGGCTGTACAACTATTCAGGGGAGTTCAATGTGTGACCACCACAGGGGTTTCCCAACAGGACCCCTATGGAATTTGAAAAGGGTCTAGTGTTTCAGGGGTCTATTGAGGGTTGATGATAATTTACTTCTTCATACGGAAGTTAAGTTCGATGGTTATCGAAAGGTGCAATTTTTCATTGAAATCTATAATTCTGTAATTGAGTTCAAATTTAATCAAAAACCGAAGAATTTTCACCTAAAACTTTAGCACAATTTCTTATATAAATGTTTTTTTGTGATTTGATATTCTATGGCAGATGTGTGCAAATCACTGCTGTAGATTGGTGGAAAAAAATGTAAGGGGGTCTATGAAGAAAATTATTTAGTTAAAGGGGGTCTATGTAGGAAAAATGGTATGAACTTTAATTGAATACATACCCATCATGTTTCTTATTTGAGTGAGACTCATAGCGGTGCTTGATATTGTATCGTCGATATTCGTGAATTCGGATATATTTTTACATGCATACGGAGTCAACGAATTATCTTCGTAATCATTTTTCGTATTACTCTGAGTAAATTCGAAACCATTAACCGTATAAGTTTTAGATGAATTATTTATTCTTGATTTTAAGCTCTCGGCTAAAACGACAACACATTAATTAATTATTTCAACAATAATAATTTCATATGAAATTTTATTAACATACTCGGTTCATAAAGAGGTGGATGTGGCATTTTCTGCGGACTCGGTGCTTTGAGGATATTATTAATATTATTCTTACATCTCTCTTCAAAATAATAGCCAACGGACATTTTACTAGTGCTCGCTAAATTGGTTGTATCGGACCTTAAATTAAAAATAATTAATATGGAATTTACGTTAATAATCAATTTATGTTATTACCAGTTATCTCCATTTTTTTTTTCGTTTAATTGCAAGGAAGATATCCCATTTTCTGAATCGGCGCCACTCATTAAGCTGAAGTTTTGATTGACGGGAATAATTGCGTGATCCTTCATCCACGAATTCTCTTCTTTAGTCATGTTAAACTGAAATAAACCGTCGATTATACATTTAATAATAATTAAATGACGTTTTCGTTATATAAAATATGAACCTTGGACGATGGAAACATGGATTCTCTGAAATATGAATCATTAGCCGTCTGGGAATTGTTCACGTCGCCGAAATCGTCCGCACGATAGTTCCACGACTTTTTTTCTTTGGTTATCTGATTAGCACCGGATAAACTCTGCTTATACGAATGCAAAGATTCTCGCATTTTCAACGCATTTGGATCGATGCTCGTTCTCAGAATCATATCTACTTTATCGCTCTGTATTTTTGCTTTTTCGAGTATATCGTTTACGATAGAACTCGTATTCGATAAAGAACTTTGTATATTATCATTTTTTCTCAGATTAACAACGTCTGGCTTTACATTTTCTTTGAAATCCTCTGTTGATCTGGCGGATATTTCACCGGGATTGAACGAAAGTGATTTATATTGAAACGTCGACTTTTGAGATGCATCATCGCCCAATCCTTGAATAAATTTGTTAATAAATTAATATGAAATTGACTTTGAGTAGAAATTGTCATATACAAACCTTTGCAATTATCGATATCTAATATTCCGAGCGAAGAATCGCAGCTATCGGCTGCATTATTACGTATATTATGTCGAAAATCAAAATCGGCAACGTAATGCTTATCAATCAAGCTGAAATTACATAATTTTAATAAAATAATAAGATATTTTGGATGACATATGATTAGATATGAAATACCTTTCACAGCCTCGCCTTTCGACAGTGGACGTCGCTTGTGGAGAACTCATGGGACTCAAAAAAGCATCTTGTTGTATTTTTTTTATATGTTTAAGTACGTCGATCGATTTGCGTATTTTAGGTACTTCAAGATTTGTTTTGTTATTGAATTTTTCCATAACTAATAATATTCTGCTCAATGAAAATAAAACCATTAATAATCCACTTGATATCTGGTTGAAAAATAGCATATCGACTGTATATAATCGTATTTCAGATGATTATGTAGATGTATAATATAATAATTTAACAACTATCGAATTTACAAACAGGATTTAATGATTTTTCGCATAAATCCTGTTTTTTCGTCATAATGTCGTATTTTTTTTTTAATACATAAATATTTGGTAATATTGAGAAAGATGTGGTTATTGTGTACCTTTATTTAGAGGCGCAGCACTAGGCCGCCACCCCCGAATCCCTGACAGCGACTAGCTTTGGACCAAATAAGTGTTGCAGAAGTCATCCACCGTCAAATTCACCAACGGCGGATTTCGATCGAATGTTGCCATGTTGAAAAATTATTACGACTTTACCCTTTTGGCGAAAAGATATTTTTTGCTTGTTTGATAAAATGATTATAATTTAATAATATATTAGAAAATGCATTTAAAAATATATGCTTTTTATATAAATCATTGAACACACCGCTCAAAATAGAGCATATTTATTTTTCCATAGAAATATTGTCAGAAATTTATTATAAACCATTTACTATATTTTAATATACATTCAGTCACCATAAATTTATTATAGCAATACATTACATTATTTTTTATATTGTAAATATATTGCATAAAACAAATGGGGGGATAAATTTGTATCGGAAGTATTTTATTAAATTAAATATGGTGATTTGAAAAAAATTCACATCGTAAAATGATTCCTTTTTTTTATTATAATTCAAATTCAAGCATAGGATAGCTACACAAAATAGAAGGAAGCACATTATTGGCAAACTGCATATCTAAACCAACGGATACAACTATATATTTAAAACACATGAAATTATACCTACATAACAGCATCCGTTGCCAACTAAAAGCGATAAATTGATATTCAATACAAAGGCGTACAGAATCTCTATCGAATGGTAAACATCGTAGGATATTTATTAACGCATTAAACATTACAATTATAATATAATATTTCTTTTGTATACTGACTTATGACTTAGGTGCGAATGGCTTTAAAGAATTTTGTACTATGTCAGTTTTTTTTAAACATTACGTAAAACTAAATATCATCCGAAAATGTAAACAATCTCGAGTACAAAAATACTAGTATTTTTTTCTTCATTAAATCTTGTCGTCGTCGTTTGTATGGTTCTCTTTATATAAATTTAGAAGCGTAGCAAAACAATAAATAAATTATACAGACAAAAATACCGTACTATAATTATAATCAATTTCGTACACCTAAAATTACATTTTTTTTTTGTATTTCAATAATTCATATATATCACACGAGCATATAAAAATCCTCCAAAAAATTAATTCTCTGGTAATAATAAGACATGACATAATATTAAACATCTTAATTACCTTACGATTATAATAAAATATCTTCTGAGTATTGTTTACAATTCAAATCAAACAAAAAAAAAGATATACTTTACGGTTTTCAACCACATAATATATTTTATTGTAATCTAAAGAATTTTTACATAATATATTTAATTTTTTTTTACATACTACACATGGCTACGGGCTGACATACATTAATTTAAACACCCATCAATTGTTTATCGGATGTAACCATATACTCACAGTTCACAGCCTGATACAGTGATGAGGGAGTCTATTTAAAACGTTAAAATATGCTTCGATTTTCCGTAAGAAATCATCAGGTCCCTTTGATCATTAAAAATTATTTCTTTTCTCAGAATCGTGTGTCGTCTGATTATTTTATTTTGCGATAAATAAATGTATAAACTTTCCCATCACTGACCTAATGCGCATAATGTCAATAATAATGAATTATTATATCATATAATACGTACACAACATATATATAACTAAAATTTCTTAATGCCAATACAATACTATATTCAATCTAAAACTCACTTAGATATTAATTATTACTCTTCATAAAATACATATTGAATTGAAATGATAATACGTAAAATCAATTTAAAAAATCGTCTAGCGAACAATTTCGAACTCGTTTCAAAATAGTTGGAATAAAATATGTATTTGTACAAATCGTAATTATTAAAAAGTGCACCTCATAGGCACGCATTAGTATTAATTTGCTTTGCAAGCTTTGTGACAAATTTAACGAGTGCTTCAATATCATGCGATTGATGTAATGTATCGGAAATATTTTTTTTGAAATACGAAGCCGGCCATAATTTAAGACCAAAAAAAGTATTCAATATCGTTCGGTTTCATCGAAAATTGCTACCGTTTTTAATTTAAACAAATAAACTCACGCAAGTATAAAAAAAAAACACGGAAATTATTAATAAATACATTTTTAAATGAAAATATCACAGTTAAATTATTATTTTGATTATTACACACATTAAATCAACATATACAGTGATGGCCGCTCGCTCTCGTAAAGAAAAAAAATGTTCTTAAGTCAGATTCTTTTGTAAATAAATCGTTTCTTACTTAAAAATGGAGACTGTTTGTTTAAATCATGCAAAAGTTCTTCAACTTTAATTGTTCACGACTAGAAAAAGTTGTATTTATCGATGAGCATTGGCGGATTTTCCCTTAAGCGCGCTTGGGGCCTCATTAATTCAGGGGGCCTCAAAATTCAGCTCTCAAAACGATTTATTTTTTATCATAAGAAAAATAATTAATAATTCAGCAGTATTTCCTAAATTATTGACAAATGAATAACGCCAGCTATGGCAAGTTTTTCAAGTGGCTACCCTAACGGTCGTATTTCAAACCATACGCGCCGACTGTTCCGCAGAACATGATCCATGGATTCAGGTGCGTAGCTACCTTAAGATAATACGATGAAAGGCATTGGAGCCCTCGGCATTCAATATTTGTAACACGGCCAGGGTACTTGGCATACAGCCCTGTAGGCGTCTTCGAAGAACCTATAAAATGTAAATTTTGTGTTTCTTTCTGTCTTTTTACATAAATTGATGTGAAATGAATTATGTATCCAAAACATTGCAAATTGTGCCTATATAATGCACATTATAGGGGTTAGTGGTAGTGAAAATATTTTGAGGGGGGTGGGGCCTCAAAATTGAATTGCACCTGGGGCCTCTCAAGTGTTAAATCCGCCACTGCTGATGAGAGTAAATTAATTTAGTGGAATCAGGTGATAAATCGTACTACTATACGTCTCGACGAGTTGAATTGAATAATAAATGTAATTGACGAGCGTAGCCAACACTATATTTAAAAAAAAAATATATATAATTTAATAAAGTTAATATTTCAATAGTCATCGTTCACAATTGTAAACTAGTATACAATACATATATTAAATAATAAACGGAATGTCGAGAGCATTACGGAATTGGCAAAATAAAATTTATTATTCCGAAAGGAAGAATGTAAAATGTTTTCATAGACCATGAACCGTGTATTATGAATCTTCAAACATCTGAGTTTAACGATACCTAACCAAAATTACCGATGAAATTATGTTTACTATGAGGTATTCCAATATTAAAGGTTATTTCAGATTTGTACTGATGTTATTCCTAAATATCATAATAATATCGTAAATTTTTGCATTTATAATCTCTTTCTTACATAGTCTTTTCATATTAATTTTACATAAATTCAATTATTTAATCTAATTTTTATTCCATATGTACATTCACAGATTATTTATTTCTGAAACAAAACATAAACAACCAAACGTAACGCACAAAAATGCATTAAAATAAAATAAACATACCACTTTGTGACTAGAATGACGTTATTCCGACTAGAATACCGAACGGTAACCGATTTACAATACTATAATAATATTTGATAACAAATTTTATGATGTTAACGTATAATTGGAAACGTTTTACAATAACAACATTGTTTTTTTTTTAATAATAAAGGCTACTTCGGAAGCTCTTTCCTAAAATATATATTTAGTAAATAAAAACAGAATAAAAATAAATATTTGGTAACGAAAGGAATATAAATTTTTGCACTACGCATAACAGCGTGCCGTCTTGATAAATAAATCTCTCCGATGAATTAATGTATCATTATAATTGTTTGTTTCACGAATACTTCAATCACACCTGTTTAAAATGCGTCCTTTGCTGCTGACACAAACGCTAAGAAGTCAATCGGCTTCGTGATCGTTTGCACAGTCGTTGGCGAGGGTCAGGGGGGCGGGGCCGCCGGAGCGGGCACCGCAAGCGACAAGAGAGTACCGCCGTTGCCGCTGCCTCCTTGCTGACTCAACTCAGCTTTCACGCGTCTTGCTATATGCGATCTCGTGTGCTTCCTCAAATGATCTTTGCGATAAAAACCTAAAAAAATATAATACAAAAATGTAATCGTTGAATAAATACACAAAAATTTCAACTATAAATCGATACCTTTTCCACATTCCTGACATATGTGACGTTTTTCGCCGGAATGTATTACGAAGTGTAGGGTCAGTTGTTCTTTGCGCTTGAATGCCTTCAAGCAAACGGAGCATACGTAAGGTCGTTCGGGATTATGCGACTGTTTGTGTCGAGTTAAATGATCTTTACGCTTTAATGCCGCATTACAAATGTCACAAATAAACCTGAAACAAGATATTACGTTAGCAATGAGACGAGAGAGCGGCTTATAACGTCGGTTCGACGGATACCTTCTCTCCATTGTGTGACCGACCAAGTGTTGTTCTAACATTCCTCTCTCGGGATACGCCATATGGCACTCTGGACAACAGTATAACGTACTGCCGTCGAGAGCAGTCGTTAATCGAATTTCACCCGGCTTCGGTCTCGGTTTCTTTTCTTTGGGCGGTTTCTTCTTTTTCTTTTTTTTGCTCGTACTTGCCACTACGGGGGTCACTGAACCACCTTGATTCAGAGTCAGAGATGACGATTGCACTAAAACACCGCCCACCGCATTTGATGCCATCTGCGTTTTAATAATTAAATAATTATAAATAAATCACAAGATAATCAGTTCATATACAATGTTTAATCAAAAAATGTGCAAAAAATCCATTTACAGTGGCGGATTTACTGGGGCCTCAGAAATTTAGGGGGCCTCAAGGTTCAGCTCTCATAAAACTCATCTTTTTACTTCAATAATTTAGCAATATACTCTAAATTGTATTGGCAAATGAATAACTCCAGCTATGACATGTTAATATAATTTAAATTATAAAATGTTTTTTGTGGGGAGGGGGTGTATGGGGTTGCCAATTAATATTCGGCACACAAGCACGGAACACTGTCAGCATGCCACTGCCTGCCAGAGTCAAATATTATGCTTGTAAAATGCACATTATAGGGTGTAGGGATAGTGAAAATATTTAGAAGTCGAGGGGCCTCAACATTGAATTGCGCCCGGGGCCTCTCAAGTGCCACTGTCCATTTGTCACATTTTTTTAATCAAACCTAGCGAATTTATCTTACAACATTATTGAGTCCGTTTATATTTGAAGCTGCCGCGAGTAGATTGACTCCGTCGTCTTTTTTAATTGTATCGGCAGAGTACTTTAGAAAATGATGAAGAGACAGCGGCAACGTAGATGCCGGTAAATGCGATAAATAATCGGCCACAGCCGATCCCGGTGCGGCTAACGATTGCCAAGATGCGGGCATAGTCATACTACTTCCTCCTTAAAATAATTATTTATTAAAACACAATCGTATGTATAAAAATTTGATATTAAATAAATTCTACCTAAAAAATCGGTATTCCCGTTTGTCGGAGTCCGTTCTCTATGATCGCTTCTATTCTCTTGCTTTATACTTTTACCGAGAGACGTATGCTCCTTGGCTTCGTGCACGACAACGACTAACTGCTGCGAAGACGTCGGCTGTTGAAGCTGTTGTAATTGAGCTTGATTTTGTACGACAGCTGAATATAAATAAAATTAAAATATATATAAACGAGATGATGATGGGTATAAATATATATAGGCATACATTGTTGTTGGTGTAAAATGGTGGCATTCATCATTTCTTGATCGTATCCACCATCTCTTCCCGATTTATCGTTAGTTCTATCTGTTTTTATATGTTGCTGCTGTTGTAAAGCATCTGCGTTATTTTGTTGTGAATAAGGGACGGATATTTGACCAGTGTATTGATGCGTTAAATTGTTAAGACTGACTGGTGACGATGTGGTCGCAGTCGTAATAGTATGATATTTTGTTCCACCAGTATTCACTGAAATACAAAGCATATTGCAATCAATCGGAAATTAAAATGTATATAAAATAGGGCGGGACGATACCTGTGTTCATGATGGTTTGTTGCGTTGAATTCGGAACGTTGTTCAAGCTCACTACGACGTTCTCAGGCTGTCGGAACTTTCCGACGTTGACTGCCATTCCGAGCGACGTCGGATGCTGATTGAAATGTGTGACATTGTTCGCGTGGTACCTATTGCCGGTGTCTTGAGTCTGTACCAGGGTGTTTGTCGATCCATCGTGCGTAAATTTTGCGGCAAATTGATGTATCGTCGGTATTGTAGCGGGGAAGTGCCCGGTGAACGGTGAAAAATTCATCATTCAGCTATTGCTCACATAAAAATTTACTCGATGGCCGTCCCGCTAAATTGAAACAATAAAATATATACATTTAAATATTTTTTTTCATTGTCGAGTCTTTGCTAGCACATTGGCTATTTAATGTTATAATTTTATTAGCATGCTCCGACATATGATTACAAAAGCTTAATGATCGTAACGATAATTTGAATTCTGAATGATTAAATTATATACACACATGTATATTTCGAGCAACACTTCACACTTCCTGTTCAGTAGATGTCAATGAAATTGATATCTGTAACGATGATTTGCTATAAAATAATTAATGTAGTGGAATTATTCAATTGTTTTTTGCTCTCGATGTCAGACAGGATGGAATTAATGCAATTAAATATTTATAATAGATCATATCGCGAAATTTCAGTGTCGATCGTAAAAAACGTGATGTCAATAACCGGAGAGGGGTGAATCGAGGGGAGCTGCCATGAGGCGGGTGGGGGGCGAGGGGGCAGAGGGGGCGCGGGGAGGGGCGAGGGCACCGCCACTCACCGTCCGCTGGCCGGCGCCCGCGGCCGAGGCCCGAACTACACTCAATGGCGGACAACCCCTATTTCCACCCCAATCGGAATATAATCGGATATCGTCGCATAAAATCGAACGAAACGACGAAACCCCATATAACCGCGATTGTTTGAGAAATATATTTTTTTTCAACGATTCTGTCGATTGGATAATAGACTTTTTATCGATTCGGATTAAAATTGTCATTTTTTTGCTCATTAAATTATGCCCGAAATAATAATCGTTTAGACGAAAAAAAAAATAAACAAATGAATTGATATTTTTTGACAGCCAAATTAAAAAAACGTTTCACATGTAAAATCAAATTATTATCGTATATTCAAATTATGTATTCTTGATTTACATATTCCACACACCGAATAAAAATTAAGTAACAATGAAAAAAATGATTAAATTTCGTGCATATTTTTTTATTTGGCC
>JAGXCT010036056.1:20588-33532 GCA_022495035.1 Philopotamus ludificatus | reverse complement strand
CTGCATATTCATACCATAACGAAAACCCATTGATTGGTTTGTTTCAATATTCGATTGAATTTATTTTTATATAAAAATTATACTCAATTCTTTATTAAGTTCAGATTGAATTATTATCATAATTAGTTTAAAAGTAGTCCAATTAAAAAAATGGAAATGATAGATGTTATCATGTTTCTTTAAAAATAAAACCCACCAAAATATGTACAAGGGCTAATTTTATGGAAATGTTTAATTTTTTGCCTCTATCGAGTAATGGAACTCTTCTTAAATGTAAATGCACTCTTTATAACCTCAATATCTTCCAGCTCGAACAGTGGGACTAACAGAACTTGCCATTTTTTGACAATTCAGAGATCCAACATCTCCTCTTCGTAAAAAGTCTTAAGCTTCTTGCTCTAGGATACCTTGACGTTACGTCTTTCTTGTACTTAATGCACTCATCTTGTCATCAGAACATCATTCCTTTCAAATCAAACAAAAATATGTCTAATCTAGACATTATTTTAATCGCCATATAAAATTAATTAGAGATTATTTCCAGGGTAGATCTTACTTACGGAGAAATACTGTGCTGTGAAATACCATAATGTTTTTCATATTAAATAAATATAGAAAAAAGGTAATATTTAATGAATAAAAGTCATTTTTAAATATAAAATCTGTATTTGAATATTAAAATATCTTTTGTTCACTTAAGATAAAATAATTTGATACAAAGTCTGTACAAATAGTGTCACTTAAAGGAACAAGCTAGATTTGTTACAATATACATACATAGAATTCAACGCATATTTCAAATTATTTATCGTCCTCGAATAACAATATCGTATTTCGGACGGAAGAACAGACAAAAAGTCCTTTCTCGTTTATATATAGAGTAAAATTATGCATACACAATATAATGATATATCAAAAGAAGACCATCAAAAGTTCACAACTTATCATAGTTGATTGATAAACACATATATCGCGAAGACGTCTACATAATAATTGTGGATAAAAAAAAAATATATACGTTGAGAGATGATATGTAAAAATGCAAAAATTATAATTTTATCAATCAAACTAATCTAACGTCGTAATCTTTAGCGAACGAAAATTAATAATTTGCCATTCCGTTCACTAATGATTACGATATTTTTATACAAAACAAAAAAATGTATAGGCAGAACCCAAAAAATAAAAAAAAACTATTTCTCATTTTATAAAAAAAAACGCACAACTGACATATCGACGCTGGAAAGCAATATTATAATAAGATCTATATTACGCCAATAATGGCAGTGGTGGAATTAGCACTCGAGAGGCCCTAGGTGCAATTAAATTTTGAGGCCCCCAAAATTGTGTTGAGTCGCCCAAAAATATGGCATAGCTGGAGTTATTTTTATCAATATAATTTAGTGAATGCTGTTGAATTATTATTATTTTTATGAAAAATAATATTTTGAGAGCCGAGTTCTGAGGCCCCTTGAATTTATGGGGCCCCAGACGGCGTTCTACTTTTTTTATTGGTTTGAAGATTCCTCTGCGAAGTTTAATTCTTCTAGATACGGCAAGATTGGTTTCCAGCGTCGATACAATTAATATTTGCGATTACACTAAACGGGGATCGACCTCTATTAGTAAACTAAATCAGATACAATAGATTAAATGAGAAAGAAAATAATAAAAGTATTAAAGTAGAAGATTTTTTGATCTCGAGTATGTTTTATTTAATAAAAATATATTTTAAATGTGCAACTTGAAGTGTAACTTTTGTTTCCGATTTTTTTAAATTCACTAGACTACTCTAACCGTTCATATCGGGGGGATACAGTCGATACAGCATTCCGATGATCATTCTATAGACCACAACCACTCTTTTCCCCACGCATAAAAGGCTAGTAACATTTTTTTAAATCTGATATCGCTCAAAATCAAATATAATTAAAAGGCAAAAAAACAGCTATAATCGTTTAAACATGAAAAAACTCAAATTAGATCAAGTTAATTTAAAGTCTCGGACACAAATATAATTATGATACTGCGGTATTTTGTCTGCTCTGCGGATATGTCGGCCGTATATGATTGACGAGACTTGAAAATAATTAATCTAACTCTAACTATGTATTTATACATTACTAAAATGATAATAAATAATTAAATTATATCAATAGTGTACAAATATATTTTTTTCTAATCTAACAACCACCAAATAAAAATATTCAATCAAATGTTAAAAGTAAATCGGTTAATTAGAGACGAATAAAGTTAGCGACGAGCCGCGATTATCCGTCTGCCGAGTCCGACCGTGAATTATTAAAAAAAAAAAAACGAAAAAGCTCCGCGTCGAGACGGAACAAATCGCTAGATCCAACTTCTAAAATCACAACATTTCAATATAATCTTCGTTTACTGTACATTGCTCGTTCCGACTGATAAAATTATGGTCAACAAAGTACTGTACCTGTACACGATCGTTACAAACGTAAAATAAACTTGTATATTTTTTAAAAAATACAATTAAAATTATCAAATTATTACGACTACATACTTTACAACTTAATAAAATAATAAAAAAAAAAAACGCACAAGAAAAATTAAGCAAAGCCTTCGATTCACATAAACTAATATGGAAAATATATAAATTCTGATATTTAAAAATCTCTTTTACGATTCTCCACCTTATAATACAACCCTAAGACATGTTATAATATCAAACACTGAAAACAAAACCTTTATATGCTCGCACATAATCTCCAAACAATTTCCGCACCTTGCACTGTCCATAGTTAATATATTTTTCATTGTTTTTAGTAATATTCAACGTACAATTAATATAATATTCTTTTTAAATTATTCATACTATTTTAATTGGCAATTATGCATTGTTTAAATATTTTCCTATAAAAAAATATTAGCTTAATAAATAATAATAAAAAAAAAAGAATCCTTACAAACATTATTTACAACAGACATGCGTTCCAACGATCCGAATCAAAAACAAGGATTATATAAACAATTTTATTATTGTGTATGTATATTCGTAACCTCGTCATGCGCTTCCCGTAATCAGCTTGCAATTTTATTCCGTCAGGTACGTCCAAATCTACAAGAGTTGGCGGTGTAAAAGTATAAAATAGTCTTCTCAAACGATAATAGAAAAATAATGTACAACGTACATATATTTAATTTAATTATTAGACGACGTTGACACGATCAATACGGCAAATAAAACATGCCGTCCGCGTTGAATTGCTCGATCGACATCATCTTATTATCCTTTCACGTAACTATGTTCAACATAAATTATGAGATTGAAATGTCAGAGTGGGGATATATTAAATATCCCGGCTAGATTTGTGGTTTATAAATCATCCAGTCATACACGTATCGTATCATTTATTATCACGTAAACGGGGGATTAGCAAAATTTCCGATGATTGATTTATAGTTTAACGTGTTCGTAAGATTCGTAAACAATTTTGGCAGCGTTGTTGCATGGAGGGCAATAGTATCTTGATATATATTATCAGGATGTGAATATGTTAAATACGTAGACGTTAAATCGTGTACCGTGAAAATATTGCGTGACGTTAAAAAAATATTTTTTATTCTTTTAAAAATAAATCGCGAGAAATGATAATCCGTCGGTTTAAATTATAAAATATATTCCTGAATTATCGATTGCTTAACGTAGTATATAGTCCGTTTCCACTTACTCCGAATAAACACTTTTAATGAAATGTCAATTCGATACACACATAAAATAATGCATTTCGTATATTCGTTGTTGTCGCCGTCGTGCTACCGCTAACTTCGGTCTCGGACCAAACGTTGCAATAGCACTCGGATGTATCATTACTGCATCAGCATGCCGTCTAACTCCTGCTTTATGTTGATCGTCTCCGTGACCGTCGTATTTGTGTTATTGGCCATAGATACTAAATGTTGCGGTAATGTTATTTGAATAGGTACTGAAGACGTACTCGTAGGGACCTACGTAGAAAAAAAAATACAATATTACAAATTACGATACAATAAAAATAATACAAATATACGAGATTTGATAAAAAAATTAGACAGATTTTTCATTGTATTGATACACTTGTCCCTGATGTATTTCGAAATTTGTAGCGAATTTAGCACCCAAGGGGGGGCCCCAGTCGAATTCAATTTTGAGGCCCCCCACCGCTAAATATTTTAACTATCCCCACACCCTATAATGACCATTCTACGTGCACGGTGTTTTATTTTGGTAGGCAGTCGAGTCGAGTGTTGTCGCGTGCCGGTATTAGACGTGGTGGCGATGGCGGCTGGGCACAATTTTAAACAGATTCTCACGAACTCATGAGGAATAGGTAGCTATCCGACCGAGATTGGTGGCGTGTAATGCTACAGGAACAAATGGGAACCGATCGAACGTGAATTAAATTTTGAATTGGCGTGGCTCGTAATTATTATTATTGCAATCCGTGACCAGTGGCCGATATTCGAAGAGCCTGAATAGCCTGGAAGCGTCTGTTTTACAGTCATGACATGACTGAGACGGAGGTGTCCTCCAGGTGGCAAAGACCCGCCCCAGGGTTATACGGCCACTGTTTAGTTTAGTTTTTAGTTAGTGGCACGCCAACAGTGTCCGGTGCCTGTGTGCAGAATTTTTACACATATTTGCACAAAAAAGTCAGTGCCTGTTATGATAGTCATCCAAAAACATGCGATAGCTGGCGTTATTCATTTGTCAATGTAATTTAGGGAATACTGCTAATTATTAATTATTTTTGCTATGAAAAAAAAACCATTTGAGAGCTGAACTTTGAGGCCCCAGATGCAGATTTTATATGCCAATGTGACTGGGAGCTAATTTCTCAGAATACCTTGCAAAATTATGTGTATCTTCACTTTAATGTGAAGTAATGTGAACCAATGACAGTCATATTCGTAGAAAAGAGGTAAACTCGATCCTTTCGATTACAGCATAAGAAGTTGTTATAATGTAAATTGAGGGCCTTAAAAGCTACTTTACAACCATTGAAGACGTAGAGGTATAAACCTTTTAATCAAATTATAACTAAAAAGAGTATTCTTGGAAGAGAAAGAGAAAAAAAATCATTTTCCAGCCATGAGACACTCACCCACTGAGTGTATGGGCATTACTAGATTCTCGAATGATAGTTCGGTAGGCCAAGGGAGTCGTGAGTCTCAATAGCGCAAGGACTCCCCAACCCGTCTTGATATGGATTTTTTTATAAAGAGTTTTCCTTCTCTTGGCCATTGCTGGCATTGGACGTTTATCTTCTACCATTGCTGGTATCAGATTTTATCCCCGTCACTCTATCGATGCGAGTGAGAGGGGGTTTGTCTCGTATTGGTTTTCCTCTTCTCTATGGGTTCGGGTGTGACGAGTCATAGCTAGCTTTAACCTTGTTGCGTAATAGCAATCCTTTCATCATGGTCAGAACCTTCCGAAAGAAGAGGTCTCCTAGTACGGATTAGTCGATTATCAATCTTTATTTTAGTTTTCCTCGTTTTTACGATTCGCTATAAATCCGAAAATTCTGCATATTTTTTGATGAAACCTCGTATATATATTAATACTAACGTGAATGGTAATCTCGGGATGAATAGACGACATTGATATATTGGTATTCGTCTGTTGTACGTTATTCGTTTCATTGGAAGTACCTCCCGATTGATTTTGCTGATGAAGTGTAATAGTAAGCATCTCTTCGCGTGCTCGTTTAGACGCGTGCGCTCTCGTATGCTTGCGTAAGTGATCTTTCCTATAAAATCCTGCACGGAACGAACCATATTAATACATTACGCAATTAATATTATAACGACAACAAAGCTAACTAAAAAATACTACCTTTGCCGCACTCCGGACATATTTCGGTTTTTTCTCCCGAATGTATCACAAAATGAAGATTTAAATGTTCTTTCCTTTTGAAGCCTTTCAAACAAACGGAACATACAAACGGCCGATCGGGATTGTGACCTAATTTGTGTCTCTCCAAATGCTCCCTTCGCTTCAACCTGCGGACATGAATCAAATAAAATATGCACCGTCGAGAACAACAGCATTGAATAAAACAAATCCGAGACTAACCCCGCTCCGCAAATACCGCATATATATCTTCGTTCGATTTTATGTCCGACTAAATGATGCTCGAGCATTTCTTTATCCGGATACGCCATATGACACTCGGGACAACAGAATAGAGTGGTGCCGTCTAACGATGTCGCTATGACGACTTGGCCTGGCTTTGGTTTTTTGGGCTTCGGCGGTTTCTTCTTGTATTTCTTTTTCTTTTTAATTCTCGCGGGTACTTCTATAATTTTAAAACAATCGTAATCATAATAATAATAATAATAACAATCACCATGGACAATGATAAATAAATAAATAAAATAATATGCTAACCGATATCTGCATCGTCGGTTTGCTGCATTGATTCTTGCGTTTCTTTATCTTTGGAAGTTGCCTTCTCTACAGATTCCTCATCGCTCTCATTACTTTTAGTAATCGATGATTCGTTATTAAATCTAAATAAACACGTTTCAAATTATTTAAATCATATAAAAATAAGATGTTATGGCTTGTAGGTAACGTGCATATTATTTCGATAATTTAAGTTAACCGCGACTGAGTTAAATTAGTAGTCGGATAGGTGTCCGCTGCAAACTACATTTTTTTTTATAAAACTGGCCAGACGAAGAGTGCAAGAGAACCATTACCTCATGTACTGAGCACGCGTTTTATAAAAATAATTATGTAGGTAGTTTGGGGCGTTGGATTTAATTAATAAAATGCCATCTATACTTCGTTGAATAAATAATTATAAACAATTAATATAAGTTTCAAACCAAATGAAATATTATTAACATTAACCAGTGTCATGGCTCGTAGGCGACATACGTTTGATAATGTAAGTTAATCGCGACTGAGCTAAGATAGTAACCGGATAGATTAATCCTCCGGCGATTAACGGGAATTCTTAATGATCGCGGGGGGAATGCAAGTATGAGAGACTCATTCTCCTCGCATCTTTAGAAGCCTTATATGGGTAGATGGCGCTTTGGAATCTTTCTGTTATGCCATTCATACATCCATCGTATTCAAATAAATAAATACACATAATATGCACCTAAGAAATTGCTGTAATTGAGCTCCGCCCGGTAATTGCCGTAGGTATTCACTGAGATCCGTATTCGGCGACGCTATGGTCCACTGCTGACCGCCTTGTTGGACTACTTCGACGTCCTATTAAAAAAAACGGCGTCGATCAGAACTCTATAAAATTTTAATTACCGAAAAAATATAAATAATAATACTCACTTCGAGTTTTACATTTTCATCGCCGTTTATATTTTCCTGTTTTATTCTAAACGTATTGTTATTATTATTGTTTGACGATTTTTTTACATCCTCGGCGCTGAGGATTTGTTGCGTTCGTAATAATTGACTGATTTGTATGGTTTGGGCTTGAGCGTTGTCGGGACTTTTGCCGCCGCCAGAGAGCATTTGCTCCTGATCGGCCATGTGTCCCGTGGTCGTTATCATTTGAATGTCTTGCGGTTGAAGAGCCGCAACCACTTGTAATCCTGAAAAAATAAATAGAATAATATTCTTAGCATCGAAAGTGTTTTAATACACACGGGAAACAGAGAATAAAATCGTTAATGCATTAACGCAGAGTTTCTTAACCGGATCCAAGTAGACCCCCTGGGGGTCTATGAAAGTTTGAAATGGGTCTATAGTATTCCAGGGGTCTATTGGAGGTCGATGATACATTTTTTGATGGTGCACCATCAATGGTGAGAAAATATCGATGATTTTTAGTGTTTCTAAGTATTGTTTGTAATTCCTACTATCTAGTAGAATATAGAAAAAAATGCGAGGGGGTCTATGAAAAAAAATATTTAGTTAAAAGTATGTATGAAAAAGGCTGGGAATTATACTTACATTTTTTAAATTTAATTTTTACTCGTATTTCGTATTTAAAATTAATTTCAACTGAAAAAAAATGTCGTTTTTCAAATTACCGGAATAAAAGAAATTGAAATCTATTTAATTATTGCTTTTGACTATATCATGTTTTTTAGAGAATCCCTTGAAAAATTATGAACAAAGATTCCATAGTATGGAAATATTATTGTCCAGGGTTTCGTGTATCATGTATCTTAAGTACGGCAGTGGAAGCTATGGCATCTTGCCTTTTATCTCGACGTGATGGTTTCTCTAAGTTAACTTTTATTTAATTTACCAGCGAGTTAGATCTTTACGGAAACATTTATGGAACGCAGTTCCATAAATGTATTCTTGGGATGTGTTCAGACATCACATTTCGAAGGCATACATTTTAAGAGTTTTTACGCATATAACATTAAAATTGAAATATCGCCCAATCGTATTATTAAAGATGCAGTAAAAAAAAATAATAAATAACCTTCGGGTAACGCCGCGTTGCCAATAATTTGAACGCCTTCTCCTCCTTCTTGTTGGGCATATGCGACCGTTAAGACGGTACCTGAAAATGAATAAATGAAAAACGATAAAAACATCTGAGATAAATATGAATAATTACGACGAGATCGATCGAAAGCTCACCTAATTCGCCCTGAGTGAACCCCTGTATCGGAATTTGAGTCATTTGATACTTAGGTTGGTGGACTTGCGAAGACAAACTCGAAATGACGTTCGGATTCATAACCTGTATCTGAAGGGTCTGTTGAGGGTCGCCTGTCGAAAAAATCGTTCGTTAACAATCGTCGTCGAACGTAAACGGATCGAGCGTCGAGAATACGTTACCGGGTTTCGCGCCGGGCACCGTGATCGGCAGAGTGATGAACTGTTGCTGGGCGGGCGAATGCGGCAGCGCCTGGAAGCCGGCGCCGCCTTCCACCGGCCGCAGGTAATGTACGCCGCCCTCTCCTCCCGACAGCACGCCGACGACCTGCGCAAAAACGATCGTCAACAACAATAATTCCGTTGCGAAACGTAAACATTTCGATCGGGCCGACACGATCGACAGTAAAAATTGAATGTGGCAAACCGTGAGAGTGCGGCGTCCGGTTTACGCCGTCGCGCAAAGCGAACGAACAACGTTCCGCCGGTCCCCGATCAGATCCTGCGTCCGTCCGAGGAGCGTGTGTGCAGAGAAAAATGCATTGCGACAAATTCTCTTTATGATATAATAAACCTCAATAATATGAACGTCGTTCGCGTTGCGATCGTACGCATCGCGAGCGGACGACGGGTCGTACCTGTCCCATCTGCGTGCCGTTTGCCGTCGTGGCAAAGTTCTGCGTCACTTTGGGCGACGTCGTGAAGTGGTGCATGGTGGCGCCCGGAATGGAGCCAGCCAACTGGCCGACGAAGGGCGTGAAATTCATCGAACGGCGTTCGCTATGCCGTTCCGTTTAAATGACCTGAAATGCGAGCAACAAGACGGTTATTCGGGGAAACGCAAAATACTTTTGAGGTTATGTCTTCGACGTCGACCGTCGTCGATTATGAAACCGATGAATTTTTTTCGACCGAACGCGGCGCTCGAGCGTCGTTTGCGGGGGGTGGCGCGTTCGGGGCTCCGCTCGCGGGGGACCTCGTCGCGAGGTCGCTCCATTGTCTCGCGGGGAACGTCGGCGCGGGCGGACAAAACAATTTAAATGGCACAGATTAGCGGGTTCGCCGCCTCGCATATTTATTTACATTTTTCCGGACGGGGTGGTGGTGGTGGTGGCGGCGGTGGTGGTGGTCGCGCGTGGTGGGGGGTGGGGGGGATCTGTCAGTCGCGGGGCCTGGACGCGCCAGGGGCTCGCCCACGGAGACGAGGCCACACTGCACGCACACTCGCACGAGCTCACGCACACAGTGTCGCGGCGGCAGTGGGGAGCGGCGCGGGGGGCGCGGCCGGGCGCGCGCGGCCGCGGACAGAAAAGAAAGTTCGCTCGTCCGACATACCGAGCCGCCGAGCCGCCGCTGGCTCGCGGCCACGTAACGGAGAGTGCGCTCCATTTCGACGGGGCGATCGTCGGCGGCGCGCTGGAGGGCTATTCTCGTCGCGGGAACGGAAACCTTTTCGCGATTTAACGCCGATTCTTGTTTACGAAAGATATTAACATATCGTCGGCGCAGGCGCAGATCGGCGCTCCGCGGTCGTCCCGAGCTCGGAGGCGGTGCGCATGCGCAGCAACGGTGCACGCGGACTTTTGTCGACGGCAGATGGTCGCACAAATCTCTCTTCGCTTCGCCGTTCACAACGGCGGTCCTCAAACTATTTCGCGCCACGACCTCTTTTTCAAAAAAAAAATTTTTATTCACCGATTAATATTCGTTCTGGACTAAGTCTATTTTGTACGAAATGGACGTATGAAAACGGACCCCAAGCATTTCAAGTCGAGATATTAATGAACATTAAAAAAAAATGGATTATTCCAAGAATAAAAATAGTTATTCATGATATATATATATATATATATATGACACGTTTCGCTTGCACTTACACATGCGCGATGTTTTTTCTCGCTCGCACCCATTACGGAGCGAATGGAAACGCATATTGCTGTTTTTATTTTTTTTAAGGTCATTGATTATTATTTAGACTCTTTTAGACAAAAACAATAAATTTGTGACGTGTAGGATTTATATTAAAAGAGTTATTCGGCGCGGCACGGATTTCTTTTTTGTATTTGTCTGAAGAATAAATATAAATAATCGTTTCCATTAGTACGGCCGCGATGTTTTTTATCGCTCCGTACCGGATGCGAGCGAGAAAAAACATCATGCTCAAGTGGTGAAACCACACGGCAGCGTGCGGTTTCAGTCGCGGCGGAACATCGTCGAGTTCGCGTCATTTTGATTAGTAAAAATTCAAAATACCGACCAAATTATGAAGCATATCATCAGATATCGAGGTATTTTCAAAAAACTTATCGATATTTCGACTTGAAATGTTTGGGGTCTATTTTCATACAAAATATACCCCATCGGCCAAAACCGTTACTTTCGAACCGCCGTGACGAATAGGTTAATCGACACCGATAGCCACCAACGAAGAACGTATTTGTAGCCTGGTGGATACAAATACGCAGGGATAGAAGCTGCTCCCCAATTTTGGAAAAATTTCGTCTTCCCATGTTGTTTTTGACCAAAACAAAGTGATATATAAGTTGTTTCTTCGTTAATCCGAACTTTAGCGGATTGTTTCACGTCATAATCGAAGAAATCAGTGAACATCATCGAACTTGACGAGCTTGTTCAGCTTTGACTTTTGGAGAAACTTCCATCGAGTTTATTAGGTCTTGATTTCGACCTCATATCCTTGCACGCACATTTGGGCAGTACTGGATCGTTGTTGATTTTCATCGGCAACAATTTTGGTTGAAATTCATAGACTTGGCTACCTTAACCGATCCGTCACGACGGTTCGATACCAACGCCGCTGGTCGATGGGGTCTATTTTGTATGAAAATAGAACCCAAACATTTCAAGTAAAAAAAATGGATTATTCTATGAATAAAAATAGTTACTCATGATATTATGCGACCCGTTCCCGGTTCGGTTTCTCCAATGTCACAGCACGATATTTTTTTCTCGCACTTGCCAATGTGCGATGTTTTTTCTCGCTCATATACGGTACGGAGCGATAAAAAACATCGCGCCCGTGCCATTGTAAAACAATATTGTTGTTTTTATTTTTTTCGCAACTGCGAACAATAAACGTCAATGATTATTTATTCTTTTGACTTTTTTTAGACAAATATAAAAAGTTTGTGACACTTTTCGACGTTTGGGAACGCTTGTACCACTTGTAAACCCTATTTTTAGCGAGTGCACCAAAACTGATGATACATTTTCGACGACCAACATTCGATCCGTCCGTTTCGTTTTTCGTTTCGCGTGCGTTTTATATTAATTATTATCTCGGCTCCTGCTGTACTCGACTCGCACGCGCAAAGAGAAAGTAAAATGTGGGTTATTACACGTCGCACGGGACGACCGTCGATTCGTCGAAATTTTTGTGAGAACTGGCGAGCGTTCGAAATGCATCGGGATCCGAATCCGCGTCCGATTCGGAATCGTCGCTTTCGTTTTTGAACGATCGCCGACTTTCACGTCCGCGTTCGAGAGAGAGACGGAGAGATCGCAGGGTTTTCCCGCGATTGAAAATAACGGAAGAGCGCCGGAAAAATAGCGGATCGTAACGGACGTCGTGTTTGTCGTTTTCGTCGACGTACCGTTAGTCGCGTCGAACGGTTTTTTCGAATCGAGGGAAAAAAAAGTCGATGCATCGCCGGGTATCGCGGGCCGGTTCCCGATGCCGGGGTATCGATGCTGCCCCTTCCCGCGGCGTCCCCACCCGCAGGAGCGCCGCCAGTGGAGCCGCGCGCCGCCTCGCCTCGGCCGGGTCCGGGCAACGTCACCGCGAACGCGACCGACGAATATGTGCCGTGACCAAATGGCGAAACGAGCGAGCGACACATTTCGAACGTTTCGCTTATGCGTCGCACGTGACGCCTTTGAAAAAATAAATACAAAGCTGGACGTACAGATTAACGGCGATTTAAAAATATGCATATCGAACGTGCCGAGCGTCCGTCATTAGAGCGGCGTGACGTTTGTGTCGCGTCACTGGCAAATTTCTACGCTTTCGAAGCGATAATAGTCCGCCAATTTACATATATGTACCGATTGATAATTCGCGGCAACGAAACGTCAGTTGCGCCATTGCGACGCGATATGTCTCGGGGCGGAGCGCATCGCGGACGACGAGGGGGCCCCACTGCGGACCGCCTTTCGATTGTTTTTGTTTTTGAATCGCGCGGTAGCGGTCGCGGCGAGTGACTACCTGCGAGCGCGCCGCCGCACTGTCGGGCCTCCATTTCGTAACGGCTTTTTTTTTTAATTTGGTCCGCAGCCGCCCGTCGCCGACCATACCCGCGCCGTCAATGTCTCGCTG
>JAGXCT010036056.1:0-19872 GCA_022495035.1 Philopotamus ludificatus | reverse complement strand
TTTTTTTAATCTTGTATACATTTATATAATACTAATGCCATCTTTGAAACAAGTTCAGGAGCAGCGGAGTGATTTTTCTTATGTAGGTAGCTCGTCGAACACAAATATGTGCGAACGGTCTCAGATCAAATATTCCGCGGCGCACAAATTTGTGCGTACGGTCTGTAATGTGTTAATAGAATTTTGTAAATCTATTAATTCAATTTGTAACTCATCTGGAACTGTTTCCACTTCAATATTAAATGGAGAAGAAAAAATGTTAAAACTAAGAGCGGTTTTTTCTGATCTAAATATTTTTAATCGCGATTCAAATTCCGTTATTAATTGTTGTAAATGCGGGGCACATTTTCAGGTTTCTGAAGAAGCTTTTTTTCTTGAGTGTGCAAAATGTGACGTTGCTGGGCCACAATGGTTTGATATGCCGACAATTTTATCCAATGGAACTGATTCTGAAAGTTCTCCGACATCGATTTTAGTTCATTACATAGATCTTTACCTGTCGTAGTTCCTTTCATTGGAATCAATGAACCCAGTTCTTCAGTTAAATTAAAATTCGAATCGATTCCTCTCACAAATATCGCTAGTTGTGATTTGCCTATCTATGATGCCGTCATCATTTCTAAAAATTAAGTTAACGACCCTAGGGTACAATTTAGCTGCGGGACACTGTAGGAGTTATTAAAAGTCAAAATAAGCCGCACGAGAAAGTGTGGCGGGCCGCATGCGGCCCAAGGGCTGCAGGTTGCTCACTCCTGGTATACACAATAAAACCTCAAACAATAAAATAGAAAAATAACAAAATAATTATCTATTTATTTTTAAAAAAAAAATTGTGAATTGTGATACTTATTTTATTATATTACAGATGTTCAGCTTAATGGATAAATCCTCGTCAGCATAATTGTGCGGATTAAATATACACTTTTTTATGTGGCTACATAAAAATGTTATAATGTTTGTTTACGAAAAACCATAATATTTCTTCCGAGTTATTTAGTTCCTTGAGCCGTTTCCCATCACATTTCCGCTTCCTACAAACTCGCTCCGTCCTTGCCCAGTTCCAGTATAAATCCCAGGCCAGAGCGGCACCCAGGAAACTGCTCGATGGAAGCAATGCCGCATCAGGTATTGCTCTTTAGGACTATCGCCATGCGTAATGTTAATTGCCGGGCCCCTAAGAGGGCTTCCGCCCCCCCCGTATATGGATCAACTCTGCACCTGGATTACGAGTTATCCACGTTAAGTTTCATGCAATTCAAATGGCGGAGGAATCTCCAACAACGACGAGCATGCGAAGAATGGCAAAGTAAAAGCCATACGCAATCATCATCATCACTCTCCTACTGAGTACAATGTAGACATTCCATATTAATTGTAGTGTTTGGTGACAATAAACATTTATTTTAAATAATTATAATATTGTTAGACTCATTTTGGGTTCTTGGATAATCTCGTACGTTTCTTTTGGAGTTACCTTACAGAGAGGAATATATGTGGCATATGACTCTCAAACGTCATATGCTTACAATACACTTTCCGGTGTTCCGCAGGCGTCAAATTTGGAACCTATATTATTTATTTTATTTAAAAATGATGTTCATCGGGTCCTTAATTGTAAATTCTCACTTTTCGCAGATGATTTAAAAATATTTCGATCGTTACTTCAACGGAAGATGCCTTTCCGTTGCAGTTGGACATTGATTCTTTGCATGATCTAGTAATATTAAATCGTCTTCCATTTTAAGTGTTGGAAAATGTCAAACAATGACATTTTCTAGATCAAAGGAGTCATCTTTAGTTACAGACTTAGGAACGTAACTCTTTCTAAGCAATCGACTATTAAAAACCTGTGATTTTGTTCAATTCAAAGTTGAATTTTAGCCTACATGTATCAAACGTATGTGTGAGATCATAGAGAATGTTGCGCTTTGTCTTGAGAAATTCTCATTACATAAATAGCACCTTGGTTATACGAGTGCTATACGATATATTGGTTCAAAGCGTGCTCGAATCAGGTTCCATTATATCGGCGCCTTATGGAAATAAGGTAAATCTACCTGGCAAAGCAGTTCTTCAAGCTGTTGGTTCGCGCAATACATAACCTCCTTCTACTGTGCGAGTTGCCTTTATGGACACCAACTCACCATTAACGAGCTCGTTCGCGTGCGCTTTTTTTTCCACCGAATGTGAGGGCATGTGCTCCCGGAAATTCTCCGGTGACCAGAGCTATAACTTTGCTCAACCATATTTGATGTTAAATATCGCTATTTCGTTGATCTTTTATATGAGATTTTATAATTTCACTGATTAATATGATGGTATTTGGTATTTTAACATTATTTTTTTTTGTTATTTTGTATTTTTATATATTGCTACTTTTTGTTTACAAAATATAAATTTGATTATAAATGTTGATTTTCTTTCTTCGGCGGATAACAAATTGGTTCGACGTATTGTTGTTCAATGAACTGATGACGATGATAGTAATAAATTAACAAAAAATTTAAATAACAAACATTGGTTATGCGCGTGATTCCACAAAACTGCCAGATAAACAAATATATAATTTTAATCTGAGTCAATAATCAATTAAATTAATAACATTGTCGTCGACAAAACTCGTTTACGGCATATTGTATACGAGAGTAGGATTCGTAATGCAATTCTTTTGCACCGGCGATGAGCATTTATTACGACGGATTTGATCAGTCAATCGCTGTAGCCTTGTGCAATATATATGTGCGAGGGTTCTCCGTTCAATTTAAATAAGCGGCTAAATTAAATGATTACTCTCGGCGATTATGATCGCGTTCAATATATACGACCGATTATCTTTTACACGGTTCTGAAATAACACAATACAAGTATAACGAATAATTATTTTTATGTATGTATATTGTTATGTGTGATTCTTCGAAATAAATATATATTATTCACGGGCATTCGTAATATTTTTTTTATGATAAACACGTACCTCGTCAACGCTCCTATCCATCCACTTTATTTTCCGACATAGATACAAAATGTAATACGTAAGCATAAAATTTATTCTGTGCCGTATCGGTTGCTCGTAATATCGAAGAATGAAAATTGACCCGAATGAAACCACGTTGATGTGATAAACATGCTAATGACGATTTACTTTTCCGACAATCTCTTTAAATGTTATTAATACAAATTACATCGTCCATAATTAGTGATATAGCTCAATATAATATATGATGCGACAATAAATTTATTATCCATCTCGAGATGCGAGATCATCTGAGATTTAGATATTTTTAATAATACATATCGTCTTATACAATATAAATCATAAGTTTTTATTCTCATAATCTTTTCAAATAATTAGCCGAGTATTTGTGACATATTCATTTTTTTTTTACAAGGATATATTCTATTTTTTTGTCATATCGGAATGTGTATTTGAACAAGCCAGGTAATAAATAAAGGTATCCTCAAGCTCGTTGCATCGTAAAACTATACAAATATAATATTTACCTGATCTGCGACTTGTACATACAATAGACTTTGTCTTTTTTTCATTTATGATATCCTTCCAACGAAATATACATTCTAAACTTCATAATGGTATTATCTCATTCAAGAAATTCCAGTGTAGAAGTTTCCAGATCAACACTATTGAACTACCAGCGGTGGATTACACTTTAGGTGCATAAGGCCTGGGGCCTCATTAACATTGGGGGCCTCAAAGTTCAGCTATCAAAATGATGTTATTTTTTTCATAATATTTTTAAAATGATCCGTCATATCTTGAAGGTAATTACAATAGAATTAGGATTGTCAAGTTAACCGCTACTGAGCGCAGATAGTATTCGGAGGGCGAAGAATTCTGAGTGACGCTAGTCAACAGAAGGGTGGGGTGGAGACGACCTTCATTTCACGAAAAATGAATTGTCAAAAATATAAGCTGGGAAGCGGGCAGCAGCGCTTTTCACTATAAAAAAAATTCTGCAGTGTAGAAAGCATCAGGAAACCACTGCACTATATATTGCCATGAAAACCATGTCCATGGTCCTCTATAACGGAATTATGCACTTAGTCACATTCCTCAAAAATGTGGGAAACTGGATTATATAGGATTCTTTTATAGTTTATATAAAAAAAATAAAAAATAATGATATTTAATCGCTTCACAGCTTAAAAAAAATAAAAATGAATAGTTTAGCACTATTCTCTAAATAAATTTGGATGTGTTTCAAGTGGGTATCTTAACTGTCATATTTCAAATCATATGCACTGACTGGCGAAACGATGGTAGCCATCGGAGCCCTTGGCATACAGCCCTGCAGGGGGCCCCTGAATTTTTCTAAGAATAATAAATATTTGTAACGTTGAAGTCACTAATATCGATCATCGAGAAGCTAATAAAGAAGAAAGAGAGGAATCAATAAAAATTTTAAGGTTTAATTTGTTTTTATTTCCGTGTTTTTACATAAATTGATGTGAAATTAATTATGTATTCAAAACATTGCAAATTGAGGTAAAAAAATGTACGCATAGAATGCACATTATATGGTGTAGGGATAGTAAAAATATTTTGGGGGGGGGAGGGCCTCAAATTGAATAGCGCTTGGGGCCTCCCAAGTGCTAAATCTGCCACTGTTCTGAGATATTTTTTATTGCATGAAGGATGTTGTAATTTTTCCGAATTTCTTTCTCTATTCCTGCAATTGCTTGAGCAATAGTGATTCTTAAATAATGTACTTTAAAATTAGCACTTCCCCCTTGATCCATCGGCTGTTGAATGCTTAATTAATGGTACTGGGGGGCAATAAACCGCTTGCTATTTTTATGTATTTATTTCAAAAATAATTATAGAGTTGTAGTCAAAGAATAGCCAATCAACTGGGATTTTTTACAATTTTTCTTTTCGTCATAAGTCGAGAATAAACTAAATATATTAAATTTTTCAAATAAAATATTTTATTCATTTGTTTTTTCATTCGCCTTTCTGCAGTTTTCCTATCGCCTGTGTTAAAAACAATAATTTGTTTAATAATATTATAATAAACATATGTTACCATCATCGTCCAACATCGAGTACAACTAAAAAGGGCAAAGAAATTATTTTTCAAATCAAATTTTAAAAAAAAAACGCAGACGTCTACTCAGATAACGCAGACGTCGACCCAGAGATTCTATAATTATAAACGCACAAGATTCTATAATCATAAAAAAAAACAGTAAAATGACATCGTTGGATTAATTAATATTAATTATATATTTAAATAAATGTATTAATAAATTTCAATAAATTAATTCATTGCCATCCTAAAATATAAGAATACATAGAACAAACATTCGACAAGATGAAGCTGCTTCATAGCTTTTATATCAAATCTTGAAGATGAACATAATTTTCGAGCTCAGTCAAAAATTGTTTGACGTGATTAACCAGAATGATGTTCCGTTTCACCAAAATAAATCACACGGATTTCTTTATTTGTTTTCTGTTCTTTAGTATTAGTCCCAAACTGTCCCAATTAATCGTTCATATTACATCAAATCCATTTTATATGAATATGTGATGAAGCGTATGCACGGATTTTCCATTCCAACGTATGGAAATGCGGAAGCAAAACGAGAACATCATAATTCCCCATATATATACAGTCGGCATATATCCTCCGCCGTTTCAACCATATTGTTGTGCATTATTCTGTCATAAAATTAAATGACAAACTATTATGTTTATTATGTAATGTCATAATAGCCGTCTGTGCTAAAAGAGTACAATATAAGTCGTCATTATCCGAATAAGCACATGACACAATATTCAAGGCTCACGAAGAAGACTGCTAAATTGAAAAGTAAAAAATGATCGGAAGTCACATCAAGAACAACTGATAATGATAGAAACATCTGCGGTACGAAAAAAGGAATAGTCTTGAGGCATTTGAAGAGGCTTAATGTTAAAAACCTCTGGTAATTCATAAGATTATTCACCAGGAGGCTCTTTGTAGGAAACACCTGAATCTGTCATATGTTATTGAACCAGTCGAATCAGCGATTAACTTTATTCGCTCATAGACATAGCCATCGTCAGTTTCTTGATTTTTTTTTATTAAAGATCAAAGCCACATATCTTGACTTACTCTGACCTTCCATACAGTAGCTCGATAGTTCAGCAATGGAAAGATTTTATTGAGATTTTTTATAAATATGTAGATCAATTCATATGGTAAGTATTAATATTATTGGATAAAAACCTGAGGAGTAATATCATAAGAGTCGACTAAACCATCGCATATAACTGTCGAATAGAGATTTAAGTGTTGCAAGTCTCTTCGCCCAATAGCGTCAGAAGGATTATCTAACTTGAGATGAAAAATGGATTCAATACACAAGTTAAAATCGACAATCAGATCAAATAGGTAACTTTCACAGTAAAAAAATAATATAAGGTAGAGCGAAAGGTCGTCAATTTTGTTTGTGTTACTTTGAAACCAGGGTGTCACCGGCTGCTGTTGAGTTAAAACATCACAGTCAGTATCGGATTTAACACTTGAGGGGCAATTCAATTTTAAGGCCCCTGCTCCAAATATTTTCACAACCCTTACATAGTGGCGGATTTACCCTTAGGCGCATTAGGCCTCCAAAATTCAGGGGTCCTCAAATTTCAGCTCTCAAATAAAAAGATGTCTGTTTGCAGAACTTTAATTGGCCCTGTTTACTCCCCCTCCCATAAAAAGAACTTGTCTAACGAAAAGGTTTCAGTATGTATGTTTATATACACGTGTATATATATATAAATATACACCCATGTGTGTATATATATATCATCATCATTTGTATGTATGTATGTGGTCGCTCACGATTTGTCACTTGTGGCTCATAGCAGTATAAGTAGATAACGCGTAGAGAAGGGGAAATCGAATACCGAGGCAAACCTCTTTCCACTTGCCTGGACACAGTCGGGGGGTAAAATCCGATAGCAACATGGTAGAAGATGTACGTCCAATGCCAGCAATGGCCATGAGAGGGAAACTCTTTACAAAAAAAGCTGCATACCAAGACGGGCCTGGTCCCCGCTTATGGATACCGAAGGGGAGCTCCTCACGCCACGCGGTGAGACTCAGGTTCCTTTAGCCTCAACTACCATGCGAGAGTTTGGTAAGGTCCATGCCCTCAGCGAGTGAGAGCCTTGTGACTGGCAAATGATGATGATGATGATATATATATATGTTATGACGATAATAACGACAGTAATGACAATGATTTATATATCATATATCATCGGCATTATTTTCAGTTAAACTAAACATGAGTATATAATTAACAATGCAAACATTTTCAGGTTTGCCCCTCTACTTTCCGTGCCTGCTAATGCTCCGGTTACTCCTACAGCATCAGTAGTAGCTCAGCCCCAACGACTTAGACTGATGGCTCAAATAAGAGCTTCTGCAGACTGTGTTGCTATTAGATCCGCTGGCATATATACTTCAATCACAAAAATATGGTATAAATATTAATTATCTAACAAAAATTTTTATTGTTTTATGCCACTTGTAATACTCGGGTTCCTTTGGCCTCGGCTGCCATTCGGGAGTCTGGCAAGGCCCATACGCTCAGCGAGTGAGTGTCTCATGGCTGGCAAATGATGATGATATCATATGACAATAATGACAATGATTTATATATCATATATCTTCGGCATTATTTTCGGTTAAACTAAACATGAGTATATAATTAACAATGCAAATATTTACAGGGCCGCTTCCGTGCCTGCTCGAGCTTCGGTTACTCCTACGGCGTCAATAATAGCTCAGCCCTAACGACCTGGACTGATGGCTCAAATAAGCGCTATTCTAGACTGTGTTGCTATTGGATCCGCTGTAGTAAGTACCTCAATCACAGAAATATGGTATAAATATCGATTATCTAACAAAAAATCTTATTGTTTTAGGCTCATGTGGCATTATTCAGTGGTGGAAGCTCTGATGGCGCTCAACCGCAACACGTAGCCCCGGTTCAAATCCAAGAATACCAAGGACAAGGAGGATCTCAAGAATCATCTGGCCCATTCACATGGCAAATCCGTCAATTTTTGCAATGTGCCCAAGAAAAAAAGGATTTATCACTATGCACTGGATTCAATGAGGCTCTTCGACAGTGCAAAAAAAATAATAGTTTTTTCACTGATCACTCTTATATATCGCTTAGTTTTAATTTAAATTGTAATATTTATTTTAATAAGAGACCACTATAACGAGACATCTTAAAACATATTCTCGAATGTCCTGAATTCTTTAAAGAATATATTTTAAAAGATATTTAGTGATTTTTTCTTTATTTTAACAATTAGATATTTTTTTAATAAATTAATATTTATTGAGTTCCTCAACTATCAGAAGCTAAATAACTATTATTAATAAATATCTATTGCAGCAGTAATTTACGTACTAAAAGGTTTTTAGGCCTATTTTCCTTTTCATCTAAGTAATAATCTACTGGTGGTCGCAAAGACCCCGACATAGCGTGACTCAGTCTCCACCAGACTAACCACAACTTGTTGATTTATTATATATTTTCGTAGAATACTTAGCCTTTTGCTTTGAATGGAGAAAATATCATAAGCAGTAATCGAGACGTTGATCGAAAAAATTAAAAAATGTTTTGATGAACGATTCTTTCTTATAATAATAATAATTTAAGATTCATTCATTTACGTAGATTACGATTCAAATTTATTTCCCGTTTTGCATTGCCAATATCTTAAGTTTTACATAATACTTTTGGAGTAATTTTAAAAATAACATATTCAATAAAATTATATTGTTTATTCGATAATTTTTATAAAGTAATACAAATGAGAAAAAGTACCACAAACAATAAATAACACGAATCATGCTGCATTACAGGAAGGCAAATTGTAAAAAAAAAAAAAAAACCTTAGTACTAGAAATATAAATTATCACACGTTAGAGTGCAAGAAAATAATCATAACGTTCATAATTTTATGATACATAAACTTCACTTTACCAATTAAAGCTGGTCGATTTATTTCGATAACATAAAAATGGCACTAAATTTGATTTATAAATATTAATGCGTCTCTATAACTGAACATTGCAGCGAAAAATATATATATAACTTTTAACGTTGCAAATGAAGGTAGTCATCGCCACAAAAAACGCCGTTCATAGTTACACCTTCATTCCAGCCCATAAATCCTCGTAGAAATCTTAATCGGGGATATTCCATGCCGATGCAGAGAGATAATTGTCGGAATTCAATGAAATATATATCAGTAATATAAAGAACAGGTATGAGATTGATTTTATTATTTTTTCTCGTAATTGTGGTATCCTCCGGCTTTCTGTGTACAGTGGACCCCCCAATTACACTATCACGAATTACACGCTGAGTTGAATATTCGCCGCCAAACCCCAACTTGAACGGTCGCATTCACGTCGTTGCATTGTGACGAATACATACAAGGCCGACTGTTCATTTGACACGGGTTCGGCTGCACGCACACAGACGAAACAGAAGATATTGAGCACAATGATGGCTGGGCAGTGACGGATTTAGTACTCAGTTCAATTTTGAGGCCCCCCATCTCAAAATATTTTCACTACCCCTACGCCTGAATCCATGGATCATGGTCTTCGAAAAATTCAGTGCATATGATTCGAAATATAACCGTTAAGGTAGCCAGCCACCTGAAAAACATGCCATAGCTGGCGTTATTCATTTGTCAATTTAATTTAAGGAATACTGCTATTATTAATTATTTTTGTAATGAAAATAAAATCGTTTTGGGAGCTGAACCTTGAGGCCTCTGAATTAGTGAGACCCCAAGCGTGCCCTATGCCCCCAAGGAGAAATCTGCCACTGATCGAAGATAAATTAGTGGCTGTGGCAGATAGTGAGATACAAGATCTATCCAAAAAGAGGTTATGGGTTAATAATTTCAACTCGGATCAAAATGACTGAGAGTAAACCAAAACGATTTAGAGACTGTAGTGAAGTCGTGGGTGGAATAATTTGTAAAGTAGCTAAAGGGTAACCTTGTCTATGTTACCCCTGATTTGTGGCCTCCAAATCCAATTATGTGTCAAAAGAATCACTAATACGACTGCTTGTAACAATAAAGGTGAGCCGAAGAAGAGATTCTACCAGGAATTTCAAGATTTATCTCATGAGGTTATAAAAAGCACTCATTATCGCTTCCGGAGTCATTTGGAGACTAATGATAAATGCTGATGATAGCTTTGTCAAATAAGATCCACCAATAATTGCCACTTTTCGTGATCTTTCTCGGAAAATATAAGAAAACATTTTTTTTGACGATGACTGTATGTAAAACTATAAATTTTGATACGTTCAAAAGTATTGCCGATAAAATTGGCCGTTATTTACATTCGAATTTAATAATAAATAAATAAATTAAACTAATAATGGGGCTGTTGTCCGCTCCTTTGTAACCTCTCTAAATAAAGTTCGTACAACAATTTATTGTCAAAATAATAACTACTCTGCGCAGACGTAATGCCCGGATTGTAGGGGGGTGGGCCGGAAGACTCTTGACGAACGTCTTCTCGGAACGTCTCGCGTAACGATATTTGATCATGTTGCAGTTGTTGTTGATTATTAACAATCATAGTTGTGACGTTGTCGATGTGCAAGTTGTTGATTCTCTTCGACAATGGCATAAAGTCGCAGTTGTCCTCCTCCCTCACCCGCTTTCTGAAATAATTAAATAAAAATTATTAATAAAGAAAAGCATAAAATAATATATAAATAACTTTATTCATTATTTACAACGATGATAAACAATATTAGATCGACTACTGGAGTTTTTTGCGATGTTGCGGTTTCCGACAGAACGTGGTTGAAAAATTTATATTGATTTCGACCCTAATGACAAGCCACGCCCCGTGAGATCATCTTTGATCGATGACGATATAGATGGGATAGCAAGATCCTTCTTTGACAACATCGGAGATTGCGAAAATGCTCAACTCAACAAAGCAAACCATTTGGAAGCTATTGTGTTATAAACATTCCCGATTAATGTCTCATGAATTAAGTGAAAAATGCCCGGAATAAAAACAGATGATGACCGATGATATCCGATCCAACGATTTCACGGTCGATTGGGGCACATGTGGGAATGTATGGGCGCCACCTAGCCTACTATTTCTTCCGCCGAAAACGACCAGATGTTCTCGAACTCTCCGATAACTGGACACATTTCGACCTATCGATGCATTAATATAAAATATCACCATTATGTCAGCACGAAATTCAATAATCAATGGATCAATTAGCGATGATATTTAATTTTTTATTAATATTAATATTATTTTATTAATGAGCGACGAATTAGATATATGTGTGTGACTGCAAAATCGCAAAATTGAAAAAATAAATTAAAACAAGTAAACATGGGCGGAGCTGTCAGCTGGATTTGCAGGTTATGTCTCGCTGTCAGCTGAGCGAGGGTCGATTAGCTCACCTGGCTGCGAGGGCGGCCATCGTCCTCGGCAGGGCGCAGTCCCGGCTAATCCGACTCTGCGCAGCTCGATCAGATGTTTACCTGACGTTCCCGTCCTTTAAAAATTTAACACCCTAACACACATATTTACGACCATGTCCATTTCAAATTTAATGCGATCATTATCTGCGATTGAACGAAATCGATAATCAAATAATAACTACAACAGTCAAATAATTGTTATCTTAAACATATTACATTACGAAACAATCGCATCGCACAATTATAAATGATTGCAGTCATAATAAAATATTTAATTATTAAATATATGATATTGAGTGCGTATTTATATTATTTAATATTTATGTATTGATTGTTCATGATTTGATTGTGTTTTTGTCTAAGATCTAAGCGTTTAAACATAATTCGGTCGTTTTAAACATAACGTATAGATGTCTCTTAGTTTAAAGCTAAAACAGATTCTCGTGGTAGGATTTTATAAATATTTTTTTAAGATCTAATAGGTGTCGCGTATATATTTCATATGTTATTTATAGGAGGCGTCTATTGCTAATGCCGATGCGGAATGTACAGTATATGTGCACATGCACAGACCATAGACAAGAAAAATAATTGCGCCTCGCATGTCCAAACTCCCCCAAATTCGCCGAATCAATGGTTTCCTCTTTCTCGACTTTCCACCCCAATGCGTTATTCGGGGATGAATCACGCGAAATTACAATATGACTAGCCAGTGACTCACTCATTTTATCTACACTGTGATGTGGATATATAGACATTTCTACTCATGACTATGTATGTTTCGATATATTAACATCAATATTAGCATAGCTGGTATGATGATATAAAGTATTAATTTACAAAAAGGTGAGGATTGCACGTGACATACAATCTGCTCTATTTATCAAAATATTCAGATGTATATCTCGAGATCGAATCGTCATTTTATGATAGCCAAGCCCACCCACTGACCCATAAATCTGATGGAATCCTTATTGTAGGCAGGTCAAGATTTATATAGCTAAATCATAGAACGTAATGGCCGGTTTTGGCGTGAATTCAATTGCTGTGTACGAAATGAGATTGCTGCCATATATGGTATCTGGTTTACCGGCGCACAATTACCCAAAAATACCATGCCGCAATGCAAAATGACTAAGTCTTCAATCAATTGTCGGGGTATCGGCAAGGATGTGATGCATAGTTCATCGGTTATTGTAGCCAGTATCGTCTGGTAATGAGACTCATTTGCTGTACTGTTATTCATCACCACGGCCGTCGTATATACACCAATGTTTGACCATATTTGGTCACAAAATGGTCGATTCTCGTAATGTCGCGCCTCGTTGCCTAAATGGGAACTCACTCGGCGAGATAATGAATGGTTGCAGAATCGGACATGAGAATACCAGATCATTGTTGACTTCCAAAGGAAATTCGAGCAAACTGGTTTGCATACCGTGCGTTATGACTGAGACGACGCTTTTCTGCAAGAGCACTCTGTCGACGTTAACTCCAGCATTGCATCCACGACGCAATCGTTCCTCTATTCATCCCGGTTCGATTCGGATGCACAATCGTTTGTGCCACATCCATAATGGTCGATCGAGCAGGCAAAACTATTTTAATTCTTCACATAGTTTCAATGCTTCAATAACATACGCATTGTTAGAGTCATGGGAATAAGTTTTAATTGACTGAGGAGCGGATTTCATAATAATTTTATTACAAACTACCGCATTGATATGTGATTTTTAAATACTGTGACCTAATTTGTGAATTGATTCGATATATATTACTAAAATCGTCTGTATATAATCAGAGGAGGGGCGCGGCGTCCATATGGCCAGATTGTGCGGCGCACACAGGCGCCGGATTAGAAGGGAAGAGGGAAAAATTTGAATATATAAATATTCAAATGAATTATTATATCTTAAAAAGTGTATTTTCAAGCACACCAGACGTATAAGAAGGGCGCTTATTGGAGTTCTGCACACATACTCAGAATATATTAACTGTGAACCTTGTAGCATTGATATTATGACATCAAGGCTGAAGTTTCTTTTGATATTTTCAATATATGAATAGATTCTTCATTATTGTGGGGATTTTTTTTAAGGATTTCGTTAGACCGACCGTTCCGCTGGCCAAATCTTCATGCTTCTGTAAGTCCACGTTTTCAAATTCATGTATGGCCATGGCCACAAGTGCACACGATGTATGAAAAGTAGCACCGCCACCATATTGGGTGAAAACGCGATTAACAATGCAATTAACCGGCCACGATCGATGCTTTGCGGACTGTGGCGATCTTGATTTTAATTTCTAATCTGAAACGAATTATCATAATGTGTTTCGTTCGCTAACGTATATTAAATTCGGAGGTATCGCCACGGGGCGTGTCCGTCGGATAAAAAAAAAATGCAACTCGGATGAACAAGAAGCACATCGCCAATCTTCGGAGCAGGCAAATGTCAATGATCTTCACAAGGTAAAGCGTTAGCAGATACGATTGATGTGATGCAGCACGTGCCGCAGGGAATTTGCCTAGCCGAAAGCAAAGTTGCTTTCACTCGGAAGGCTTCCGCAATTTTTCAAAAAATTAATTTCAATTTTTTGAGCGAACGCATATACAGTGGACCTGCAATCATGTACTGCCAAAGAGCCCGAGGGCACAATAATTCAGAGGAACAATACAATTAGTGCCGCATATTGGAGCCGAGAAGACTGACGGTGAAATGTAGGAAGACAAGATTTACCAAGATTAATGATTTCTGGCGTAAATCAAATAAAAATCACATGTTGAAAGCTTTTTAATTTAATTTATTGCCGTCAAATGAAATTTATAATTAAAGCGCGAAACGATTTAATGCAATTTATTATCAAACCTACAAAAAAAATCGAATTTATATTATTTCAAAACAAATGAATCACAAGTCCGCCATTTTGTATCGATCCGCCATTGATACGCACTATCATATTATTTTTTAATTTGGTCTTAACAACTTTTATGGCGTCCATTTTCGATACCGCTCACATTATTTAATATGCATATTTTTTTAGTAATTATTCTTATTGTTATATGATCATTTTCGCTACGAAAATGATCATATAACAATAAGAATAATTACTAAAAAAATATACATATTAAATTATGCGCTGTTCGAGGTTGCACGCAAAATAACGATGATGGTTCAATGTCGCCGGCTCTATGTAGCTCAATACCACGTTAAAGATCCGAAAAGACCAAATAAATCTAATTAGACGGCATCATTTGATGTTTCACTTAGTGGAGCTTTTCGCAGACAGGTTTTATGACCTCGATTCGCATTTAAATTTTATTCAGAGGTTTTTGAAAGTATTGATTTCTCATTCCACCCCCGTCTATGGTCTACGGCCGCGCGCTTTAATATACACGCTTTTCAGCCTAATTATATGATTTGTTGGTGGCCTAATGTGTTCAATCAGTGTAAAGTGATTAGCGATTAGATAAAATTCAGTAATGGTAGTGGATAATTAGCACACAGCGGCTCTCAACCATTTTGGTGCGTGGCTCAGATCAATAACTTCGTCTGGCGACTCACAAGAATTTCTACAGATATATTTCATTCGTACATAATTTACACACACTCCGCAGAATGCCGGCTATTGATTTTTTGCGATAATTGCAAAGATGGTATCAATATATTAATTAAATGGCTGGTTTTGTGGAATATCGTGATTCGATTAGTGAAAGAAAATTGTGCAAGAAATACAGCATTCTAAGGCAAATAATTAATGTTTCAGATGAGATGAGTCGAAGTTTCTGGGATTAATTATATATATATATATTTTGGCGCATTTATATAATTAACGTCACAGCCTGTAGGTAACATGCATATTATTACGATGGTGTAAGTTAACCTCGACTGAACTAAATTATTACTCGAATAGGTAAGCCTTCCGACGAAAACTATGAATTCGGGGAATTCTTTATGACACTGATCCTTCGTTGAATAAATAATACTAAAATTAATCAGTGTCATGACTTGTAGGTAACATATATCAGATTGATAATGAAAATTAACCGCAACTGAGCTAAGATAGTACTCGGATAGGTTAATCCTCGGGCGAAAACCTATGAGTTCTGGGAATTCCTTATGACACCGGGGAAGGAATGTAAGTGTCAGGGATTCCTTTCCCTCTTTAGAATCTTTTTATGAGTGATTGGCGTTTTGAATTTTCTGTTATACCATCCATCCATCGTAATCAAATAAATAAATAAAAAAATAAAGAATTTTCTCTAAACTCTAGCTCTTGTTCTTCATTAATTTTCACCGTAATTCACAAATTATTTATGCAATTTCGCAACAAACATTACGGCTCTGGGACACTGCATTGAGCATAACCAGTATCATGGCTTGTATGTAACATACATATTATTACGATAATGTAAGTTAACCCTGACTAAGCTATGTTAGTACACGGATAAGTCAGAATTTCGAAGAAATCTATGGATTTTCTTATGACACTGACCAGGGAGAATTTTAAGTGAAAAAACACATATTAATTTTATATGAGTGTGAATCCACCGTTGTCAAATAAATACATAAATTAAATCAAGGCTTGCATTTAAAATGGCTGCATTAAAAACAAATAATTTATAAAACCGCCATCTTGTATTTTATACAAATATATTAACGAATATTCAAGAAAGGGTCGATTATCATGACAATTTCTTCAGTTCTTTTCAAATGTCTAAAGGGGGTGACTCCTTTTTGGACTAGTTTGGCATCATGAACAGGATATATTCCAAGGGCTCAAGTTTTTTTTCTCGAAATGCCTCTAGAAATGCAACTCAAAGTGTCCTTAAATCCTTATTCCGGTTCTTCCATATGTAGCTGAGTTGAAACTAGTTGCGGATTTCCCCATAGGCGCATAAGACGCGAGCCTGGGGCCTCACTAATTTCATGGGGCCTCAAAATTCAGCTCTCAAAACGATTTTTTTTATTATAAAAATAATTAATAATTTAGTAGTATTCTTTAAATTGAATTGACAAATAAATAAACCTTAACGCCCATATTATGAATCATTTAATATTCCGCAGATCATGATCCATGGATTCAAGGCAAAACGATGATAGGTATCTGATTTTTTTTGTAGAATAATACATATTTGTAACATCGAGATCGCTAATATCGATCATCGAAAAGCTAATAAAAAAAAGGAAGAAAGAGATGAGGCAAACGAAATTAAAATGATAATGTGAAATTAATGCGTGCTCGTAGAATCCACATTATAGGGTGTAGGGCATAGGTTCCCAACCTTTTTCGGGTGGCGACCCCTTTTTATAAAATCCATGTGAAAAAATCCATGTGATCCATACAATCCAAGTTTACTTTTGAAAAAAAGGTAATTTAAAAAAAATCAACGTGAACGTTAACCAGTCCAAAATTCGCGGATGAGCTGCTACGCTAACCTCATGTCATTTCTAACATTTAATTATTTCTACTTAGTTTTGAAGTTCGAAGAAGAGTTGAAAATCCACTCTCGCAGAGAGATAGATGCGACATGTAAAATGGAAACTTAAAACTGAAGGGCAAGACCATTTGATGATTACGACACTACACCATAAATTGAGTAGCATTTTTTTTTCAGTAAACAAGTTTTCAGTAAACATCTTGTAATTCATCGGGAATGCTGGCTATATCAAGTGAAGCAGAGAATGGATTTCGTGTCAATCTAGTTTCTTCTTCTTTCAGCTCAGGGAAGTAACGCTGAAGTTCGTTTTCGAGGGATTCAAGATACCCATCCTTCAAATTGTCATCTATTTCCCCTTCAGATTAATCTACCACACTGCAGAGTTTCTCAAACATGGCAATGTCAAGATTTGTTTTTCTCGCCAGTCTTTGCAGCTTGATAAAAATGTCCCTAAATTATCGTGAAATTGATAACATTCGTTTCCTTTCCCGAAGTTTCAGATTTGCCTATTTCGTAGTTCTAATATATCTAAGTAGATATGCTGCTCTTCAACCAAGCTTTTCAGCAACAAAATATCATGTTTTCCTCGCACTTCCAGAAACGACTTGATTTCATCTTTCAATTCAAAGACACGATTTACAACATTTCCTTTCGACAACCAGCGTACTGCAGTGTAGAAAAGAAGAACCTCGTGATCAGAATTCATGTCTTTGCACAGTTCTTTAAACAGACGGGTGTTAAGAGCTCCACATTTGTATCAACGAATCAAGTACCTCTTGCAGAGGAATTGGAAGAGTCTTACTGGTAAGGCCATACCTGTGAATCGTGCAGTGGATTCCCTTTGCTTGAGGAGCTAGTTCTTTAACTTTTCTCTGAAAGCCAGATTTTGACCAAAGCATAGATGGTGCACCATCCGTACAAACCCCACAGACGTTTTCCCACTTCAATCCTCCAGTCACAAAAAAACGCATTTATCTTCTCCATAATTTCTTCACTTTTTGTAGTACTTTCAAGTCCACTACAAAATAGGAACTCATATAAATCATCAAATAAATTTTAATTTTAAAAATATATATGAAAATCTTTAAACTCCAAGAGATCATTAAAAATAAAAATTGCAATTTAGTGAATATTTTTTTAGTTGACTGTATAAGTTGGCGACCCCCAAGGGGGTCGCGACCTACAGGTTGGGAACCTATGGTGTAATATTTTGAGGGGGGGCCTCAAAATTGAATTGCGCCTGGGGCCTTTCAACAAAACTTGCTTTTTATTGTGTTTAAAGACATCTGCTCTATAAATCTCGGTTTTATTGATTACCAAATCTTTCTAATTGGTTAAATATATGTTATTCTTGGAAATTACGAGGTTCAAGACTCGCCGCATTTAGTAGGTGTATCCTTACTGTGTTTAGATATCCTAATTTGTTCGATCAGACCGGGTATATTTGGTAATAGGAAGTGGGTATGGCAATCTGCACGTTTTTGTCACCGTCGACTGCCATATTGGCGTCGATTGGATTTTATCTGCTTGCCAAACAGATGGGTTGCATTCGCGGACAGATCTGGGTGATCGCCATAAACAGCCAGTAGAGCACACGTGGCCGTGCCGTCATCGTTTCATTGCCAATTATGGTGTTAAAAGTGCGACCAGCCCGCAGTGTTGGGCCTTTTGCAGAAGCTGGCTGCGACCCCGTCGGTGCTTTTCCTATTTGGGACAAATTCGGCCGAGCACTTCTGCCCTTGTCGGGTTGGAGAGCGATCGTATACGGCGATCGAACGGCGAGAATTGCAGAATCTGCGTGACCCAATTGCGCGTTGCCGTCGGAAGGCTAATGTCTTCTTCGCGCGTGCCGCCGTTGCCATTGTCATAACATTCGGAATGAGACAATAATTTCTGTTTACGGCAAATGACCACGACGATGGAGTCACGCAACTGCAACGAGCACAACTGCTGCGATCGATGCTTCTTCGGACACGGCTGTCGACGTTCATCGGATGCGGGTTCGATGCAATACGCGGTGGTTTGGGCCGAAATCGATCGATTCCATAATTAGCGGACAGACAATGCAACACATTTTCCCCAGATTCATCCACTTTCTTGGAGACTAGGTTAATTATGCGCATTTTATTTTTCTCTACTCTCCATTGTGATGAAACGCAGCCACCTCCGAACGCCGACGAGCATCATCACACGAGATCACGCCTCATTCAACACGACAACCTTTCATATTCTTTGCCCATGGAAGAGGCAAGGCGTCTTTCACTTTTTTTCAACGCGCCGGCAATAACACCAATAGAGCCATATTCGTGTGAAAGTTCAATCATCATTTCCTATATACACTGTTATTATCATCAGTATTGGTCTATGTGCGTTCGCATTACACACCAACTATGGGAAATCGTATAACCTATCGAGTGAGCCAGCACTTTTATATCAAATTTCCTCACTTTCTTACACTGTTTCCAATAATTTAACATTTGGAAGCGACAATTTCAAAATAGTTACAATTTATTCTTTATGAACGAAAAATAACAATACATGTCTTTATAGAAGGGAAAGGATTCAGCGATTCTATCCCAGTAGCGAATTATAATATATATTTATGACGCTGGAGCATCAGGCCCTTCGATCATTGGGGCCCCCAAGACCTTACATATTATTTTATAGAATCTAGTTTTAATTTCTTTTTATGAGCTACAGTTTTAGCTTCACTTGTAAGACAAGATAAATTGGGTCTTTCTGTAGGAAATATATCGTTAGATTGTTTAATATTAGAATTAAGTAGAATGGGAAAAGTTTACGAACTATTGGATGCAGGAGACACAGCAATTTCAAATACAGATGAAG
The DNA here is from genome assembly GCA_022495035.1 of Philopotamus ludificatus. Classification (NCBI taxonomy): domain Eukaryota; kingdom Metazoa; phylum Arthropoda; class Insecta; order Trichoptera; family Philopotamidae; genus Philopotamus; species Philopotamus ludificatus. The sequence continues at coordinate 76 of JAGXCT010036056.1, read as the reverse complement.
AAAGTATTAATTACGTCTTAGATCAATGTACAGTAAACCCCCCTATAACGTCCAGATAGGTTCCACGATATAGGGG